>OX401406.1:48590691-48841683 GCA_947846245.1 Cerastoderma edule
TTATATTTGGTGTTATATCAAATTTAAATTAAAAAACACTTTTAACGTCTTTCCACGTAATACTCAAAAAGGGAGAAGCTTTCAAGCATCATGATACATCTACCACTTTTACCGAAATAGTAAACATTCAGTATTACTGTGAAGTCCTTTTAATCAAGACCCTGATGATTGGAATGTCCCGGGATCTGGATCCCAAATTGCAAAGGAGCGCAATTTTTGTGCAGTTACGTTTCACGTTTACTCAGGAATAACTCACTACGGATCGAGACTTTAGACTTCAGGGTACCAATATATGATTTACTTGTTATCTTTTTAAACTTGTAAATCTGGATGCATCCTATGCATACACCGTTTATGTCTTAATAAAGGTGTAAATGTATGCCTGCCCTGGGTAGAGTGTCAGCCTCCGGACACAAGGGTCATGGATTTAAATTCCGTCACAAGGGGGTTCCGCCTTCCTAACTTTCATTAATACACATTCGGTGAGAGTACTGGTTATGATCCAGGAAGCAAAATCAAGATTGACTAATCTAAGTTGTAAGAACTTGCTTCAAAATCAATGTATAATAAATAAGTTACAACTAGAAGTTAGTTCCTCACATTTGAACAAAGAAAATGTTGAGGGTTCAATGTAAGACTATAGTAAGTCCTTCACATTTATGAAAGACTTACTATAGTCTTGCAATGAACCCTCAATGTATTTCATTAATGTATTTCTATTAATGTATGCTATTGCCCTATCCATACTTACATCTTTCTCGAGTGTGAAGGAAGCTAGACACTCGAAGGTTTGTTTATCCCAGAGTCGTAGGCAACCTTCTTCATCCATGGACGCCATGGTTATGATAAACGGGCTCTTAGGTTCAATGTAAATTTTGGGCATTGAAAAATGCCCCTCAAGTCTGTGGAGTAGAGCTCCTGAAAGTATAAATAGTATGAAGTAATAGTATAAAGTATTACTAATTTACTACCTGGTGACTTCAGTAGAAATGCAAATGACAAAAACATACAGGTAACTAATTTATTTTAATTAGTTAAATTAAATACTTATTTTGAAAAATGGATATAAACCTTAGGCAAATAAACATGGAAAATGCATTTCAACCTCTCATTTGAACTTTACACACTTTAAACACAGAAAAAGCCATCGGGATGAAAGCGATAACCTGTGACAATTAAATTTCCTTACGTAGCATTGGATGCTACCACAGATACTTCAAAGACAATTCTTTCCAATATTGATCATGTGTTTATGTTCATCTTTTGGAAACCGATTTCTCCATTGTTATTTAGGCTGGTCAAAACTGAAAGCACCAGGAAATGACAAAATGTACCTTGTAAAATTTGGAAGAAACCTTTCTACAAATGCATAATTTCTCATCAGTAGCAATTTCTCCTTTTGTCACATTTTTGCTGAAGATTTATGACATAGGTTGATTGAAGTTATATGACTAAATATATGAAGAAAGAAAGGTACACTTTGAATACTCTGTTTGTCATCAAACCTGAAATTTGAAGTTTGACCTAGTTTGTTTGTCAGTTTATCTGTATATCTAGGAATGCCTCTGTTAGTTGGTCAACTCAACTGAGAATTGTGGTGTGGCAAAGTTTCTTGTCAACTTACATGTAAATTGTTGCATGACCAAAATTGTCTTTCAACTAACCAGTAAATTGTGGCATACCCAAGTTTATTTGCAAACCAAACTTACTCGTGAATAATGACATGGCCCAGTTTGTCTGTAAATGGACAAATAAATTTTGGCATACCTCAGTTTGTTTGTCAACCTACCTGTGAATTGTGGCATGACCAAGTTTGTTTCTTGAACTACATGTGAATTATCAATCGTATCTACTCGGCAATCCCCGTAACAAGTCGGTAGATATACCTCGTAGGCAGTACATGAATACACCAGAAATCCTGGGGTAATTCGCCTTATTTCCGGCGGATAACGCAAAATGCACACAGGCACTAAATATGTATCTAGATACACGCAAATTGGTTATATATCACAAATGAATGGTATTTTTACCCTTTTCATTAAAGATGATCATATGAACACATCTTTGTTTCATATTTTGTCAATCAGCTCTTTCCGGCAATCACCGGCTTGTGACGGGGATTGCCGAGTTGATACGATTGGCCCTTCGCTGCTGACCTACTTTCAAAAATGGCTCCCCATTACCTCCGAGGTTATTTTAAGAAATGGCCGAGGTGTTCCGAATGGTGAATTATATAGCATGGGAAGGTTTGTTTGTCAACTTACCTGGGAATTGTAACATGGCAGAGTTTATGGGTAGACTTACCTGTGAATTGTAACATGACAAAGTTTGTTTGTCAAGTAACCTGAGAATTGTGGCATGGCAAAGTTTGTTTGTCAACTTATCTGAGAATTGTGGCATATGAAGATTAGTTTGTTTGTCAACTAACCTGTGAATTATGGCATGGCAAATTTTGTCTGTCAACATACCCATGAATTTTGCCATGACAAAGTTTGTCAACTTAACTCAGAATTGTGGCATGGGATATTTATATGCCAACCTACATGTGAATTGTGGCATGGCAACGTTAGTTTGTCTACTTACATGTGAATTGTGGCATGACAAAGTTAGTTTGTCTACTTACATGTGAATTCTGGCATGACAAAGTTAGTTACATGTGAATTGAGGCATGGCCAAGCTCATATGTCGACTCACCTGTGAAAACATCGTGTATCCTTAAGATATCATCCATGTTCACCATCAAAGTTCTCTTGTCGTCAATCTCATGCATTTCCATCACCGATGTTGTGTTCGTGTCCATTCCTGTCTTTCCACTCTGCCTGTACTTCTTTTCATAATCCAGGTCAAGCATTCTACCCAATTCTTTGTCTATTGGAGTAGATTTAACCACTTTTCATCATGATTGATTGAATATGCACATGTGAAATCGCAATTAAGCAGCTTGTTTGCCATCATGTTTTGTGAAAGAAGTATATCAGCTGTTGTTTTTTATTAGGGCAATGATTATTGTTTACCCATAGAATGCTGGGTCATTTTCTAAAAATGTATGTCTGTTTTGTCTACTTTCCAAAACCTTAAACATCTGCTTAAGGTTGATGAGGAAAGATACAAGTAGCAAACAGGTAAGATAACAGGCCTGCCACCAATTACTTGGCAGCTGGCCTGGATCCAACCTGTTTGCATAAGCATGAAGTCGGTTCCAGCACTATAAGGGCAAGGTTACATACTATATACGAAATGAAACTATTTTCATTGTTATGCAGTTAATTGTATGTTAAAGAATAATGAGCTTATATGCTTATGTTTTTTGATAAATTTTGTTTTGGTCTGTTTTATTGCATAAAAGATCAAATTTTAACAGTGATATAACAGAATAATCTCAAAGTGTGAAAACAAGCATTTTCTTTGTAATATAAGGCAAAACCAATTGTCACGAAAATGAGAAATTTGCCTGTATCAAGCCATGTCTCATTTTGTCACAATTAAATATTTGAAAGTCTGCTTCAAGTGCACAGAATCACTTTGGATCATGGAAAGGATTGATTTCAGATTCTAAATTTAAAGAGCCTGGGCCCGTTTTACTAAACAGTTTACGCTTAAGATTTGCGTAAGTCTAAAACAACAAGTCCTTTTATTTCAATATTTGGCAAAGCAATATTGCAAAGTAACACATCATTGGAATCGTCTCTCCGAGACGCTTCCAATGACGTGTCACATTGCAATATTGTACTTTCATTGAAGATATTATCCATGATAATCAATTATGACTTACGCAAACATTTTCCGTAAGTTGTTTAGTAAAACGGACCCCCTGTCTCTATGTCAATAGATTTTCTGTTCTATTGTTATACCAAGCTTATAAACCATGGAGGTGGTTACCACTTTCTGAAGGACTAAAACGATGATTACATTAACTGGTTCTCCATTGACTACTAGCTACACTATGAAATTGCAAAGTAATAAACAACTGTTCAAAAGTTTAAAAGGGGCAATTATTCTGTCTGAATGCAATCAAAATAAATGTAATTTAGGCAACATTGCCCCCTAGTGTATGAATAAATGAGGATATAAAGTACATTAACATCTGAGGTATTTAAGCACCAACAGCTAAGGTCATTTAGCACGCCTAGTATACCAAGTTTGGAAGCTTTGGGAAAAAAGTAAATCTAGATGTAGCACACCAAACCCCGGAAGTCAGCCGACATTTCGATTAACACTATGGCTAACTCTTTTTTAACCAAACAATGCTTAAGTCTTAGAATGCTGGGAAATTAGATTTCTGTGTCGTCTGTTTCGCAAAACCTTAAATACGGTATCTACTTAATTTTGATGACCAAAGATACTCAGAGTAGCAAACATGTTGGATCACAGGCCAGCAGCCAATTTAGTTGGCGGCTGGCCTGGATCAAACATGTTTGCATAAGCATGAAGTCTGTTCCACCACTAAAAGGGTTAAACAATGGTTAAACAAGTATCAAATCAATTACACAACACTTACTGTTTTCTATATCCCATATAATCACCCCTGTCATATCATTTTTGTCCCCCAACTCTTTGAGTTTGAGACTTGCAGTAAACAAGAGGACTGTGTCATTTCCGGTGACCAGGAGCTCATAGCCAGCATCTTTGTACTTCACTGAAATAGATATCAGTATCAGCCAGTCAAAGGACATTTGTAAAATCTTGTACATGTATGTGTGCATAAGGCTGAAATAGGAATCAACATTGGTCAGTCAAATGACATTTGTAAAATCTCGCACCCTCTACAATTATGTGCAGGGCAAAAATAGAAACTAGCAAACACTTTTCTATGAATATTAGATGACAAAAGGAGTATCAAGGGGTAAGAAGTTATGTAACAGGCACTATAATTAACTGATCTTAACTAATAAAACAAATGGCTATTTACCCTTGTAGTGCTGGAACTGACTTCACGCTTGTGTAAACAGGTTGGGTCCAGGTAGGCCACCAAGTAAATTGGCGACTGACCTGCGATCTAACCTGTTTGCTAGTCTGGGTATCTTTGGAAATATTTCTAAGAATAGAATCTGTTGTTGTCTGCTTTCCAAAACCTTATACAGTGTATATATAGTTAATCATGTAAGTTTTGATTATGTTTTTTATTTGCTTTTCTTTTATTCACAATAAATTCAATGATAAGTCCGTAACTCAACACAATATTGAAATATGAATAGACTACTTCTTGAATCTGATTGTTTCTTAAGTGGTTATGGTCTGGCATATAGCGCGTAAGGGACCCCGCGTTATATTTGTCAACCCCGCTATTAACGCGGATCTAGCATCATGGCTCCCGACGACCGCGTTATAATGAGGCTGCAGTGTATATCAGCTTAATTTTGATGAGGAAAGATACTCAGAGAACCAAACAGGTTAGATCACAGGCCAGCTGCCAATTAACTTGACGACTTGCCTGGATCCAAACTGTTTGCATAAGCATGAAGTCTGTTCCAGCCCTATAAAGGTTAATGCTTTTGAACAAGCTTGGCCACATTGACATTTGATTTTGCCGGACATTACAACTTACTATGAAATTAGTTAAATCTGCGCCTTTTGTCACAATATAGCTTCTAGCCACTGTCATAAACAATTTGTTTTTTGTGTGCCAATGTTTGTCCTCTACTGTTGCTTTGAATTTGAACCAGTCATAACATATCAAAAAAAACCAATGGGTTCACAATTAACCTCATAGTGCTTAGCAGGGTTCAGGAAAATGCCGGTTTTTGACTGATTTTGGTTGTACTGTACCGACTGCAAGTTGACATTTGATGCACTGAATAGTGTGTCACCTGATTGAAAGATTGCATAATTTTACCTTTATCGTGTATGATGTAGAGCTGTTTACCGCTTATCAAATCAAACACTAATATATACTCTTCATCATCGGTGAGTGCAGCAGCAATCCTACCAGATTTGCCTACCTACAACGAAATAGATATTCATGAGTAAAGAAGAGGACCTTGGCTAAAATGGGTTATTATAGGAATATTTCAAATACTATGTTGCGGACAAAGGAAAGAGTACATCAAATTTTGACAAGCAATCCCTTCTATAGTTAGAATAGACTACTCTTACATCATATGATATCTTCCAGTGGCAAAGCTGCCTAAAGGCACAGTTTGCATATGTCGTGCAAACAGGTTAGATCCAGGCCAGCCGCCAAGTAAATTGGCGACTGGCCTGTGATCCTACCTGTTTGCTACTCTGAGTATCTTTCCTCATCAAAGTTAAGGAGATATTGAAGGTTTTGGAAAGCTGACAACACAAAAATATACATTTAGAAAATTGTCCAGCATTCTAAGGGTTGAGCATTGTTTTTGTTTGAAACTATATTTACATAAGGCGCCAAGCATCATTATACAAATTTCTCCTTTTGTCACATTTTTCTCCTGTAGAAACTTCATTGAAGAATAATTGTATCCCCGGTGAAGAATTTCAGAACTGTTTTCATGAACTGTATGAACACTTAAGAATGAAAAAATGGCTGTTCATGAACAAAAGGTTGTTCTTGAAAATGCCATGAATGTCAAGAATATGTTCATTAACATCAAGAACATACTCATAGACATATTCAGTGACATGATTAAGACCATAAATATGTGATTAGTGGTTTAGATGGTGGACTCATAACTCTGGGGTCCCGGGTTCGAGCCCCACCGAGAGTGGCCTTTGGCAAGAGCCCTAGCCTGGTACTGGTGCATCCAGGAAAGCCGTTACAAAACTGTAAAATATTGGTACGGCACTGACAAAGAGGACCCATATTGGAACTGTGTCAGTAATTTACTATAACTATAACTATGTTCATGAAGGAACAAATTAACAAGTTAACTCACTGCAAAGATTTGAACCCTTGACTTGTGGCCCTCTGATTTGATAACTTTGGTCACTTTGCCTGTTGTGGTGTCATACAGCTTGAGATTCTTTGCACCTTTCGTCAGACAAACTATTTCTGAAAGCCCCAAATGATAATGCGTAAGTCACATAGTTGGCATCAAGTATTCGAGGGTTCAATGCAAGACTATAGAAAGTGTTTCACAAACATGAAGCACTTATTATAGTATTGCACTGAACCCTTGTATTGGTGTGGACTCACAATTAAAGGTGCTTGTTCACAGAAGAGAAAATTTGAAAGTGAAAATAAGATGTCAGTGGAACAAAACAGTTTTTGTATTATTATTTGATATACAATTCAAAGTGGGTAAGACAGCATAATTAATTCAAGAAGCATTAATTCATCTATGTAAATACAGTTCATATGCTGTAGATCTCAAAAGCGATGTCACACTGTTGGAAAAAGAGTTTACATTATGACATTACAAAATGTGATGAAATTAAGAAATAATCTTCTGATAGGGCAGAAAACATCGTGCATTAACCAGCAATTTCTCCTTTTCCCACAATGTTTTCTAGAGTCGTCTGCAACAAACTGGTCAAATGTTGCTATAGTTTGGTAAATGGTTAAATCAGCCTATGATTATCTGCTGCAAATATAAGTTGAGATAACATAAGATTTATTCTTTACCATTTTTAGCAGCGTAACGAATGCCATGGTGAAGATTTTGGTAACGTCTGCACATAAACCCGTCTGCACACATCTCAATCTTCGTTGTTTTCAGGTCAATGATGTAAAGCTTCCTTTCCACCACGAGATAAACCTTCTGTGGTGTGCCAGGTATAGGTACCAAAACCACACGGCTACCGAGATCTTGCTGTGTATTAAACAAAACAAAATCATTTAGTTGTTGTCTCTTTTAACCCATTACCAAACAATAACGACATTTAACCATTATGTTGCAGACGACTCTGGAAAACATAATAATATAAGTTATAAGTAATATTCGACAAATTTCCTTATGCCACGACCAAACAATAACGACATTTAACCACTTTGTTGCAGAGGATTCTGGAAAACATTGTTAGGGAAAGGAGAAATTGCTCATAACAAGCATTTTCTCCTTTTCCCACTATGTTTTCTGCCCCCTTCAGAAGATTACTTTCCAATATCATCACATTTTGAAATGTCGTCTGCAAACTCTTTCAATTTGGGACAGTCAAAAATTTAACAGGATTAACCAAAAACTGTGAAAAATATATCAAAAACACCATATATCAACTCATTGCAAAGGTAAATATCAATATCAACAATTTCCATATCGAATCATAACACATTTCTCCTATTTTTTTTATTTTGTCTGAAATATCTTTATTTTGAATAACTTTTTTTTAAAAGACAATGATGTTAATCCACATGAAAATTTGGCAAAAAAGAATGAACATAAAGACACATTGCTGGAACTAACCAATTTGATTTTGAAGTTTTTGACAGCTTCCTCCTTGAAAATATCATACACAGTAATTATCATGTCTTCTTTTAACTCGGTCTCTGTAAGCAGGTAACGTGGATTCTCCATCAGAAGTGCAGATCTACACAGGGAAATATAAAAAATATAATAATTGTTTATCCCTTTACCAAACAATAGCGATTAAACAAATGATTAAACAAAGAACATACTGCTTAACCCTTTACCAAACGCCAAATTTTTTACTGTCCAAAAGATTGAAATGTCTGAAAACTCTTTCAAATTTGGGACTGTCTAAAATTTGGCGTTTGGTAAAGGGTAAAGGAAACTTTTTGGTTTATTATATATAATTTATGTTGGTAAGTGATTCAAATAAATTTGAGCACTGTCATACACTGAGAGGTTGTGTTGTCTATATATATATATACCAGCATGTTCTCTACAATTATGCATTAAGTTCCCTTATAAGCATTAACGTTCAACGAAGGTTACATCAGCAATAAAACTTCCCATATTGAACAGGCCTGGGTCTCTTCCTAATTCAAGGAAAAAAAGCCCTGAAAACGATACTCTTGACCCTCATTATGCCCTTACTTGATGTTTCCTTGTTTGATAAATGTTGATTTAGGACCGGTGTTCAGTTTCTCTCGAGACAGATCCCATATCCGTAGATTGCTGTCATCACTCATGGTGACCACGCAGTCTGACCTTGGCACTTTCACCTTCTTCACGCTCTTTGAATGCTCAATTACATCGATCTCCTGAAGAAATACACAAAATAACATGTTTTTTGAAGTCTTTTCTAACAAGAGCTTATAAAGGGCTATCTCATAGCTTAGAATCTTATAACTATAAAATGACACTTTTCTTATCAAACAACAAATTGTAAAAAATCAAGAAGTGGTGGTCAAAAATCAACTATCCTATTGTTATAATGGCTTCAACTTAACTTCAAATGCTTTGGATTTGGGCAAGTTTCAAAATAATATTCCAGGGGATTACTTCCCTTCTTAGTCTATTAAACCTCTCTTTACCACATCAGCTGCAGCTGACTTAACCCATTACCAGCCAATAACATTATTTGACCAGTTTGTTGCAGGCGACACTGGAAAGCATTGTGGGAAAAGGAGAAATTGTTCTTAACAAGTGATCACTGTTTTCTTCCCTATCAGAAGATATTTTTTCAATATCATCACATTTTGAAATGTCGTCTGCAAACTCTACCAACTTCGGACAGTCAAAAATTTGACGTTTGGTAGAGTTTAGAAACCAGAAAGGAGAACAAATTGCCTCTATGAGCAACATATTTTTTAATCACAATCATCTTAACCAATATCATAAAGCTTGTGCATTTTTCATTCTAAATTTTGTCTTCTGCTGTTGCCTTGAAGTTGGACCAGTCACATATTCCTATATTGGGGAATGAGTATACGAAGATTACCTGTAGAGTCTCCCAGTTGAAGATATAAACATTGTTATTAGAGCAGAGAAATATTTCCCCACCATTGGGTGATAATTCCATGAAGACATATGACCTATCTTTATTTCCTGAAAAACATGAGAAATCACATTAGAAAATGTTTTACCATTACTTATTCTTGAAATAGACAATTAGAAATTATGTAGTGATTATTCTAAGCAGGTATTTGATCAACATTCAATACCTGAAATAAATTGTAAGTACCGGTAGGTGTAATTATATCTATTGCTTGAAATAAATTATGATAAACCATCAAATGATGAGTCTACTATAAAGTTTGATCTATACTTATTGCTATGAACATACAAAGATGAAGTATGAAGTGATAATTTAAGTTGGTGCTTGGTCGATATTTATTTCCTTGGTCGATATTTATTTCCTTGGTCGATATTTATTTCCTTGGTCGATATTTATTTCTTGAAAGAAAAAATGAGAAATTAACTTATAATTCTAAGGTGATGTTTGGTCTATATTTATTGCTAAGCAAGCAATTTTCTGTTTTGTCATGATGTTTTCTTTCAAATGTTACAAAACAAACATGGGTTGAACTGTTTGATTGTTATCTGCAGCTTCTCGTTTTAATCATTTTTGTTATGTTCCCCCATTTGGTTTCTAGTGGCTTGCTGCAACACCTGGAGATTAAAAGAAACATAAAAAAAAGTATTTGGTAGAAATCATTTTGATAAAAAAGGATTAATTTCTCATTCGTACAAACTTTTCTTGAGTCTTTCAGAGTAGATTTATTGAGTGACATATCTTTTTTTTTTGAGGCATTTAAATTGAGGCATGTATCATACCAGGAATGGATCTCAGTATAGTTCCCTCAAAATCTGTAAACACCACCTCGCAGGTAAACAACGTCGTGTAAACGAGACATTTCTCGTCAGGTGATATGCGCATTGCCTCAACCTCGTGTTCATCATAATCACCATCTTCGTCGAGCGTTTTGGGAAATCCGCGGAATTGTTTAAAAAACTGTTTATTCCGTATATCTAAAACGCTGACAAAGTATTGCTCTTCATCTGTCAGAGCAACGAAATTGGCACTCCCTTAAACGAAAAAAGATGTCATTAACCTTTATATTGCTGGAACGGACTTCATGCTTATGCAAACAGGTTAGATCCAGGCCAGCCGCCAAGTAAATTGGCGGCTGGTCTGTGATCTTACCTGTTTTGAGTGTTTGCTACTCTAAGTAAACCACTGAGTAAACCATTGAGACAAAAGAATAGATTAGCTCTAATAATACTCTCCTACGAGGGGTCATCAAAGTTTTTCGAGTCAATTGCATGAAAATAAGCATCCCACCAAGTCGTCTCCTTTTTAAAGGGTCTCACTCAGAGACTTGCGCTCTCAGAGTAATTAATGTTAGAAATTTGGTATGTACCATCATTGTCACTAAAACATAGGCCATTTTGAATGCTTTACCACAAGTTGCTGATACCTGGTGTTATCAAAAAATAATGAGAAGTGAGGCTTCACATCCGTAAGCACTTCTATGGGATAGCCAGTCTATAAATAAACATTGCAAATCTTTCTCTCTCACCTTTCTAACCTTACATGACAAGAGCGATGGTATCTAAAAATATGTGCACCTTTTATTCTAAGTTTAGATTGTTGGTTAAGAAATAAAACCATTTAAACGGATTGCAATATATGCAATATAAAAAAGTGCTATTGTTTTTGTATGGCTATGAACTGGCTTGAAGGTTGTCAATAATTTCGTATTATCTTTTTATTTGAAAATCCAATATTTGGGATAGTCCTTTTAAGAAAAAAATCAATGAATATTGGGAGAGATTGTCTGACCAAATGTAGAAATATAGCTTGGTCATTAGATAAGATACCTTTATTAATACATGTATTTCTTCAACCAATAAACTTATTCGCCTCATATACATTTTTTCTAGTCAATATTGAAAGCAACAGCAGAGGATAAAAAAAGTAAGATAAAAACAGTTCATAATCTTACAGGACATTTGTTAGAAACCATTGTGACTAAAGGAGAAATTGCTTGTCACAAGCAATGTCTGCTTTAGTCACAGTGGTTTCTTAGACTATTGGGTCAACATGAGGTATCATTATGGAGTAAAGGGCAAACATTATTATTCTATATATGGGAAAATAGAAAAAGAACCAAAACAAGGTATAGGTCCAACACAGTACATGGTCGGGTTAAAAAATGTAAACAGGTGATATAGGCTATATCCAACGGTATGTAGATAATTACTGATATTCCAGTAACCCCTTATCTCAGGTATGGTATCTTCAGATGTAAACATAAATATAGCATGAGAACGCGATCGACCTATAAAAATGTGCAAGGGGTGAACGGCTATTTACCGGTTCTCACACTAAACGTCCCGAATCCCTGTTCTCCCTGTGCTAGACTCACATCACCAACCATTTCTCCCTCAGAGGCTAGGTTATAAATGATACAGCTTTTGGACTTGAACGCAACGAGGATGTCCTTCTTGGCTCCGGCAACACACCAGCCTTTCTTAAACAGTTGAACCTGAAGTTTCTGGCTTCCTACAAGACAATATATGTGCCAGTGACTGAGACTTTTGGCCCAAAGTCGTTAAATGACGCCATGGAGAAAAACACTATTAAAGACGACGTCATAATTTTACCAATTGCTCTACTTATGTAACAAAGTTCACTCAAATATTGTAGAAAGCTTTTTTCCACTGAAACTTACTAGCACCCACTAGTTTGCACATACTGATGCAATTCGAGATATAATGTATGAATTCGATGAATTCTATCTATCTCAAAAAAGGGTAAGAAAATGTGGGTTTCATGTTGTCTTTGTGTTGCTGTGCAAACAGCTATAATTCTTCTAAAAATCATGTTTGGGCGAAAATTTGAATTGGATCTCATTCCACAGACCTTATAGTGGTCTCCAAGGTAACCTACTTTGGGCTATTTTTCTCAGACAGTGCCACATATACAGTTGAGAATTCCACTGATCAAAACAGATCAAAATGTTGTATGAAACCAAACCAACCAAACACAATGTGGTTAGAGGTGGACTTAATCATGGTAGGGGTTAACCCTTCGAAAGCTGTATGATTTTCTAATATATTTTTGTGTCTGCTTTCCAAAACCTTAAAAATCTGCTTAATTTTGTTGAGGAAAGATACTCAGAGTAGTAGACAGGTTTGATCACAAGACAGCCGCCAAGTACATTTGTAAGTTGGGGACTGGCCTGTGATCTAACCTGTTTGCTACTCTGAGTATCTTTCCTCATGAAAATTTAGCAGATGTTTAAGGTTTTGGAAAGCAGAAGACACAAACATCTATTTTTAGAAAGGTACCCAGCATTCTAAGGGTTATTCTATCTATGAGCATCAAACATGATACATCATATGGCTATTCATGTATGGTCAAAACTGAAAGCAGTGGCAAAAGATAGAAACCTTGAACAAAAGCTTTTCCATAATGATATTGTGTAGAAAACATTGTGACAAAAGAATAAATTACCCACTATAAGCAATTAAATCCTTTCTTCAAAGTTATTTATGATTTCCTCTGCAGCAAATGCAGGAACGTAAAGTAAGATATTATAGAGTATAGAATAAAAGACCTTTGCAACATGGGGAGGTAAAAAGAAAATCAGAAGGGGACAGTGGTGCAGTGGTAGGATGTTGGCCCCTTGTACTGAGGGTCCCGAGTTCGAATCCCTGTTAGGCGAGTTGAAAATTGTCAGAATTAGACCACACATCTGTGCAAGCACTGGTGTAGTATACAGGAAGCAGTCATCGAGAGTGAATTTGGTAAGCTTCAAGCTTCCTTCACAATTGATGTAAAGTACTTGTAAATAAGTTTAAACTAAAAAGAAAGTCATTGCAAACCTGTCTGTACATCTTCAAACTTTGCACTATAGCCTTTACCAGTTTCACGGACGACCCATTCATCATTCATGCAGAAGTAGGCTTCCTCCGAATTGCCCGCAATTTGTATGGCTCGCAGCTTTTTGGCCTCTTCAATGTTCCAGAGAAACTTCTCTGATTTCTCCCCACACACTAGAATAAAAGATTTGTTTGGTTTACCCCTTTACCAATCATTAAATATTTTCTACTGTCCCAAATTGAAAGAGTTTGCAGACGACATTTCGAAATGTGATGAAATATAGTCTAGTGATAGGGCAGAAAACATTGTGCAATGAGCAATTTCTCCTTTTTGCACAAGTTTTTTTTCAGAGTTGTCTGCAAAAAACTGGTTTTTTATTGTTTGGTAATGGGTTAAATGACACTCTGATGTTATCTAGTCCAAATTGAAAGCAAATTCAGCAGATAATTATAGAGTATAAAAAAAACAATTGTGGGTTTTGATTTTTTTACAAAAAAGGCTAATAAAGGACAATATCATAACTTGATACAATAGTTTTAGATAAATGTTTTCAAGACAAGAGCTGACATAAGACAGCATTATCAACTATTCAATGATGTAAGAGAATGGTATAGGTCAATGAAATTTGTTTCTAAAGTATGAGCAGGCACACAAAAAATAAAACTAGAATATCTAAGAACAAAACATAATTTGCTTCAAGTCAATAGAAGAGTTATTGTACTTGGCCAGTTACCAATTATTATGACTTTTAGTCAATGTGTAAAGTTTCAATCCAATCCCTATAGTAGTTCATGAGAAACACGAGATATGAAACTTGTTCAGGGACCTCAGATTATGACACTGAACACACATGTGAAGTACCAACGCATTCCACACAATAGTTCATGAGATACAAACTTTCACCTAAAACTTAACAAAGAAGTTTTACATACAAAAGCTGCATAATTAGCTCATATTAAAAACAAGAGATATGAAACTTGGTCAGTGACCTTACATAGTGACATTGATCACATGTGTGAAGTATGAAACCATTCTATACTGTAGTTTAATGAGATGCAAACTTGCATGTAAAAAACTTTACTAAGATTTTCTATGTAAATGGCTGCATAATTTTCCCGAATCAAATTTTCGACATATCTATTAATGAAACAATGGTATTTTTCTGTTTATTGAAATTCAGATAATGTCAGAAATTGTTCGCTTCAGGGAATCTATAAAAAGCAAACAGGTTACCTGTGAGGGCTATTTTCCCATCCCTAGTGATATCTATCATATCGACGTCTCCGCTATGTGTGGCAATATTGTGCACCAGTTGACCTCCTGGAAGGTCAAGCAAGGGCATGCTGGGTTCAAGGAAAGTCTGCTGATGGGCCCTGCACTGTTGGAGAAACTCTGATGTCTCCTATCAATAATAGATTTAGGATTTCTAAACGGAATTCTGGCTTAGTGACAACTAGTTATAATCAACAGACAAGACTTAAGTTTTGGTCTATTAATTCAAAAAGTTCACACTGCTTTTCTCAGTATTGAAATAAGGGAATTATTTTTTTGAACCTACGCAAATTCTTAGCAAAAGTTGGTTTGTAAAACGGTATCCAGAATCTTAAAACCAAGGGTTGTTTGTATTTAATTAATTATCCAAGAAAAACCCAATCAAAGTTCTGTTACAACTTATTGCTTTTCTCAATATTGCAATAAGGGAGAAGATTATTTTGAACTTACCCAATTGTTAGCATAAGACATTTGTTAAACGGTATCCAGAACCTTAAGCCAAGGGTTGTTTGTATATAATTAATTATCCAAGAAAAACCCAATTATATTTCTGGATACAACTCATACATACATCTGTGAGGGCCAGTCTCTGTACCATCTGTGATACAATCTGTCGGGGGTCAGTCTTCAGCCCCTTCTGGGAGAGTTGGAGGACACCGAGAATACCCGATATCAGCGGTTCATCAGGGAAGGCTTTCTTAGCCATCTTAAAGTCTTCTATAACTGACCTGAATAACAGCAAGAGCACCGTGTTGTCTGATAATGTTAAAAGCAACAGCAGACTATCATAAAGTAAAATGATATTATTACATTTAACCCTTTACCAAACGGCAAATTTTTGACTGTCCCAAAAAAAAGAGTTTGCAGACGATATTTCAAAATACAATGAAATTTGAAAATAATCTTTTGATAGAGTGGAAAACATTGTGTGAAAAGGGGAAATTGCTCGTAACGAGCAATTCCTTCCTTTCCAACGACGTTATTGTTTGGTAATGGGTTGAAGTGATATTTGCGCTCAGTTATATTAAAAAGTGCACGTTCTAGAATAGTTGATAATCTACATAGAAAAACATTTAATTCCCTTAAAGAGTAGCTAATACATTAGCATGTTCATATGATGTTTCTTAATGAGTTAGGACAATAAGGTTTGTTTACAATAAGCGATAAAAAGAGGCCAGCTGAGAATTGAATGGGTAAATTTTGTTAAATGACGGGGGACCGACGAAATCTGAAAAATTCTCCATTTTGAATATTTGCATTGTTGTGGTGGATAATTGACAGTATTTTTGTGTGTATCACTTTTCTAACCAGGAAACCGCCACAGGTCCTCTGAGCGATCATCGCTATTTTCAGACATAATTCAGATGTAAACAATTAATCCAAATTGTGTCCTACACAATTTGTGAAAATAGCATTTATCAATAACATGATAATACATAATGCAGGCATTATATTGTCATGATAATGTGGTGTTTCACTATGTTTTGACATGTGGTTTCATAATTCATCATTCAGTTTACCCAGTTTTGCCGTTTTTAGCGCCAGCATGTTTTTAAAAGAAACCCCAGCGACCCTGGTATCTTTATTCACATGTGTTAAAAAGATAACCAAACAAAGTCATAGATAAATTCAAATGCACCAAATTGAGCAAAGAGACCTCTCAAAGTAAGGTAAGATTTTGAATTTAAAACATACATAAAATTGACAGCTATCGCTTTCGTCCTCAGGAACTCGATGTTGCCAAGACATCTCTCTATCAGTGTTCCCACATTTCCGCCTTTAAGACAGTGGTAGGGAAGGTTATTTAGCATCCGTATGTTATACTTCCCCTCTCCGAATTGTAGGGGCTGAGCGGACACATAGCGATCCTCTTCTATGGTGATTCCGCTGGAGTTGGTGTAAGGCTTTTTGTTCCCTAAAATCAATGAAATAATAAAATTCATCTTTATTAATTAATCAGTTAATCAATTGATACTCTTTGTTTAATGCGTATTTGATTTGATTATTTCAGAATATGCAAGCGGGGAAATAAATATAATTTAACTAGATTTTGATCTGTCACGCGTATCGGTGTTGTTCTGTCAAAAACCGAGTTTGAAAGACATGATATTTTGGACCTGATTGCATCATACAACTAACAGGCTATTCATATTGATCAAAACCCAGTTGATTAATTATATTTCAGTTATGTATAAATATATCATATTAACAAGAGCAATGGAAGTTAGGCAGAGACATTGTGAGACATATGTGCTTCTGATACACAAGCTGGACAAAAAATCTGTATCATGATGGTGTGCAATATCTCCATATGGCCCATAAGTTAATTCCCAATATCAGAGAAGAGGCACTCTAGTCCACATTGAAATGGCAATCTGCTGAGTCCTTTAACTTTGATCTCGTATGTATTGCCATATCAGGAAAATGATAAGACACAAAAAACCCAGACTTATGAAAATGGACTTGTTTTAATGCACCTTGACAAAAGAATTTGAATATGTTCCAAAAGATCTCTGTTTGGGAAAAGAAAAATTTCCATATAATACAACGGTTTCATCTCAAAATCACAGTAAAGATTTCATATTTAATAGTATCAACATAATATATTATTATCTTTCATTCCCTTCTATTTCACTAATTGCATTACTCTACTTGATGGAAAGAAAACAATTCTATTCTTTACAATACAGTATTACCTATCAAAGTATGTTGTGTATTTCTCCATCTAAAGATAAAAGGGTTATTTCTCTTAATGAGTCATTTATCCAATTGTCAAATTGGTTTCTACCTAGTATCATTTTGTCTTTTGCTTTGAATTTTAGATTGGTCACTAATCGTTTATGGAAGTAATGGGTTAACGGTTTGGAATTGCCTACCATTGGACCACTTTCCACTGAAGAAATCTGCAAGGTTTCTATGAACCAGTTGAACAGTTGCCGGATCAGAGCAGTATCTCTCTTCTGCCGCCTCAATGAACTGCCTGTGGTACCAGTAAAGAACTCTCACGTCGTCTGCACCACGCTCAACTATAAATATATTTGTTTGTCTTTACATTGCGTCATAATAAATCTCTGTTTTTAAGGGTTCAGAGACGGACTGTAGAAATTCTAGCATTTTGTTTAAACTTATTACATTGATTGTGACAAAAGCTTGAAGCTTATCAGATCCACTCTTGATGACTGTTTCCTAGATACTAAACCAGTACTTGCGCCAATTTGAGGGTTTGTCCGGCAATTTCTACCTTGCCTAATGGGGATCAAACCCGGGACCCTTGGTACAAGAGGCAGATGCACTACCTCTGCACAACTGTCGTCCATTGACTTGCTTTAGTCTTTCCTAAACACTTACAAATGTTGCTTTGTCAGACATAATGATAAATGGAAAAAGGTTATACACTATCTTTTTACACTAGATAAATAATTTTTACACATAACTTGATAAGTTCTAATCCAACTGCCCTACATTAAAAGATAAAATAAAACGCATTGTCAAAAGGAGATACTTAACAATCCCTCCGTTTGTCAGAATGGTTTCTTTCAAGACCATTATCATGTTTTCAAAACTTTCTGCATATTTTATTTCTAGTAATTGAAGTGGTAAATAATGCAATAGTCAGTTTTCCACAATCCACACTTTGCACTCCTGCAATAAATACCCAATTCCTAAAATTGTCATACATCCTTAAACGTAATCTGCCATTTTTATAATTAACCCTTATAATTATGGGTAGTTTTCTAAAAATCATGGTTAAGACATGCTGCATAGTCAATGTGAAAGTTTAGTAATTCCTAACAGACTTTATAGTTATATCGAATTATTTTAATTCCAGAAAACTTACCCAAGTATTGACTCAAATCTGTCCGAATTCTCACCATTAAAAGGGGAGGTAATCTTCTGGTTGGGGGAGTCCAGTACATATAGACATCGTTTAACACATCATCATCACATGACAAGATGTCCTCCAACTCCACCTCAGATGTGCCGTTCCTCGCTGAAAAGTTGAATAAAGGAGAGAACGTACATATACATACACTGTCATGCATCTACATATTCTCTAATAGTTGGTGCAAAGGCACAATAAGCTACTATATGTGTAAGTACAATAATAGAATGGTGTATGAATATCAAAAGTAGCTCCAATATGTCACCCTCCTAGTCATGTATGTACATATTCTCTAACAGTTGGTGTAAGCACAATACACATTTGGTGTTAGTACAATATATGATGGTGTATGAATATAAAAAATAGTTCCAATATGTCAGTGTTCTTTTGTACACTGTATATATAGTAAAAGTCTCATTTAGTTTTAACTTTGTATCAAGGATTCATTTCAAGACTAAAGCGAGAGCTTCATAGACATGAAGCTCTTACTATAATATTTGTACAAACCCTCAGTATATTCATTACATTTGGCCCATCAAGTTACTTCTATTGAGTGCAAGCAAGAAAGCACACATAATTTTGGTTTTTAAAACAGTTTTTACAAGACCCTAAAATGCCTTAACCCTTTCCCAAACAACAAATTTTCGACTGTCCCAATTTGAAAGAGTTTGCAGCCGATGTTTCAAAATGTTATTAAATTGGAAAATAATATTCTGATAGGGCAGAAAATATTGTGGGAAAAGGAAAAATTGCTCGTCACGAGCAATTTCTTCTTTTCCAACCATGTTTTCTAAAGTCGTCTGCAACAAAGTGGTCAAATATCGTCATTGTTTGGGAAAGGGTTGCTGACCCTTCATATCAAATTCTATCCTGCGAAATGTCATAAATATCTGTGATATTGATCCTTTAATTTTACTGCTTCAGAATAATGTCATCAACTTCAGCGTAGTAAGATAAACCGATGACCTAGTCAGCAGCAACTTCCTATGAAGTATTTCCAGTATTGTATATTTACCAACAGCAAAATGGGTCAATGCCCTAGTCAACAACAACAACAACACCCCATGAAGTATTTCCAGTCACAAATATTTACTATTGTGATAAATCAATTCTATTGACAACAGCAACTTCCTATGAAATATTTCTAGTAATGTTTACTTACCAATAGTGAGATAGGCCAATGCTCTTGATAGCAGCACTTTACCATAAAGTATTTCTAGTTATGTATACTTACCAATTGTGAGATAGGCTAATGCTCTTGATAGCAGCACTTTACCATGAAGTATTTCTAGTTATGTACACTTACCAATTGTGAGATAGGCTAATGCTCTTGATAGCAGCACTTTACCATGAAGTATTTCTAGTTATGTATACTTACCAATTGTAGATATGCTTATGCTCTTGATAGCAGCACTTTACCATGAAGTATTTCTAGTTATGTATACTTACCAATTGTGAGATAGGCTAATGCTCTTGATAGCAGCACTTTACCATGAAGTATTTCTAGTTATGTATACTTACCAATTGTGAGATAGGCTAATGCTCTTGATAGCAGCACTTTACCATGAAGTATTTCTAGTTATGTATACTTACCAATTGTGAGATAGGCTAATGCTCTTGATAGCAGCACTTTACCATGAAGTATTTCTAGTTATGTATACTTACCAATTGTGAGATAGGCTTAATGCTCTTGATAGCAGCACTTTACCATAAAGTATTTCTAGTTATGTATACTTACCAATTGTGAGATAGGCTAATGCTCTTGATAGCAGCACTTCCCATGACCTTACCAATTGTGAGATAGGCTAATAGCTTTACCATGAAGTATTTCTAGTTATGTATACTTACCAATTGTGAGATAGGCTAATGCTCTTGATAGCAGCACTTTACCATGAAGTATTTCTAGTTATGTACACTTACCAATTGTGAGATAGGCTTATGCTCTTGATAGCAGCACTTTACCATGAAGTATTTCTAGTTATGTATACTTACCAATTGTGAGATAGGCTAATGCTCTTGATAGCAGCACCTTTCCATGAAGTATTTCTAGTTATGTATACTTACCAATTGTGAGATAGGCTAATGCTCTTGATAGCAGCACCTTTCCATGAAGTATTTCCAGTCTTTTGAAAAGATGATTGATACTGGCACGTACGGTGTCACACAAAACCATCTCATCATCACTGATGTAAGACGTCCAACGGACAGATTCATCAAAAGATAGCTGTCATATGATAATACACATGGTTTAATACACTAGCACTTAATTACTTATGCCCCATTTTTGCATCTTGCAGCAGACGACTTTCAAAAAGAATTGTGGCAAAAGGAGAAATTGCTTGTCACAAGCAATTTTTCCTTTTGCCACAATGCTTTTTCAATCTATTTACATATAACAACAGCAGAACTGAAAGGCTTTTCTCATGTTTAAAAAGCTTTTCTAAAGTTGTCTGCTTCAAGTAAAAGAATGTCGCATGCAGATGGAAAGGAGTTTATTAAAAAGAAAAAAATAAATATCATTCTCTCAATCTAAATGGGTTTGACATTCAAAGCTGATGACTTTGAAACTAAAAGAAAAATCTCCACTTGTTACAATAGCTTCTACATACTATCACTAGTTAAATGATAATTTTCATACTTTGAAATTGTCATCTGCTATTGCTTTCAATTTCTAAAAGTCACACATAAACATGTGAGGGAAAACCTTTACTAGGAGAATAAACCAATTAGTCCAATGAAGATTTATACACACTCCCCTGCAATGAGCCTTCTAAGGCAGTCGGCTCAGACACCATCAATCAGAATGAAAATAAATATGAAAAACTGCATTATAAAAAGGTAAAAGTTTTGTTTAGTATAGTGTCATACCTTTTGAAAGGGTCAGCCAGTTTGGCTTATGAGACACTTTTCACAGATTATACCAAGTACATCCCAACTTCTATCACTACGCAAGGCTCCAAGCGGCTATAAGTCGGTAACCATTAATTCTAACTAGCTGGCCGCTCACAAACCATAGATCCATACCCATTAATATTGCAGCGACAAAAGTAGAAACCTTAACAATGTCAATGGTAATACAGTGAACCCTCGTTTATCCGAACACGTCCGTTCCCAACAAAATATCCGGTTTACCGAATAATCCGGACTAACGAAGCAGAGTATGTTCTTATTCACATTAAGACATAAATGGTCTGTATGGGCGGTGTATAGTTATAACCCTTTAGCAAACGCCAACTTGACGACCGTCCAAAATTGAAAGAGTTTGCAGAAGACATATCAAAACGTGATGAAATTCAAAGATAATCTTCTGATATGGCAGAAAACATTGTGGGGAAAGGAGAAATTGCTCGTCACGAGCAATTTCTCCTTTACCCACAATGTTTTCAAAAGTCGTCTGCAATAAACTGGTCCAATAATTCCGTTCCCTTACAATTTTGTTCGGATTATTATCGGATTGTTCTGTATCAAGTATGATTATCCATACTGTATTTTGTAATGGCTTGAATATTTTCTCTACAAAAGCAATTACTTCTTTTGTCACACCGATGTTTATAACTCTTTCAGTGCAATGGTGTAAAACAAAATATATGTAGAAGATTGTACAATAGTATGAGTTTAAGAAATAAGCTTATTTTCAGTTGTCTAGGGGTAGATTGTCTGCATTGTGACACGAGGGTCGTGGGTTCAAATCCTTGTGACCATTTATCAATCCACATTCAGCTTGAGGACTGGTAAGTATTTAGTATTTAGCAATTTATCTAATTAGTAAGAAGTTGTTTCACAAGCAATATAAAATGAATAAGTTTAAACTTACTTTCAGGTAAAGTGGTGTTGGGCATTTATCAAAGGCCCTGAGCAGCATATCCATCTGTGTGTCTGTAACCTGCCGTTTGTTAGCCTTAAACCAACTAGATAGAATCTGGGAACTGCTTTCTCGGCTCAAAGTTGGAACACCGATGAAGTTGGAAGGTTCCTTAATAAATCCCTATAAAAAAAGTAAATGGTTATCATTCTTTAATGACAATTCAAACAATCAGCCAACTATAGGAAAGGCAACAGTGGTGCAGAGTTAGAGTGTCAGCCTCTTGTACCGAGGGTCCTTGGTTTGATCTCTGCTAGGTGAGGCGAAAAATGCCAGGACTAGCCCTTTAATCAGCATTAGTACTGGTTACAAATCCAGGAAGCAGTCACGGAGAGCTTCAAGCTTCTGTCACAAATGATGTAAAATAAATATATGTAAGTTTAAACTGGATATAGCAAAATATAGTTTGCCCCCAAAAAGGATTTCTCAGCTTTATATGTCAAAATGAAAAAAAAATAAATAAAAAAACATACTCAAGCATTCCTCTTTTCTTTTGAACTACAATGTTTTCATTAATTACTTTCTAAAAGAAATCTAGTTTTTCTACACATTGACAACCAATGTCAATAGTTGAAATTATTCAAAGTTCTCTATCACATGTATTATTTCATTTGATTTCTTAAATATGCTTTGGCTTTTAAATGGCATGTTGAAGTTAAATAGTTAAAAAACAAACTACAGTGAATCTTAATTTTTTTTCATTTGAGAAATGCCATGATTTTTTAAACATTCTTTCCCTTTTAAAAGAAATGTTGAGGTTTGAAAGTTAAAATTTAAAATAGAATGCGTACCTTTAAAGCAGGAAAGCACTCATATTGGGGTTCCTCTAGTGTAGACATTATTAGTGTCCCTTTCGCCAGCTGAGGTATAATCCATTGTAACTTCCGTGCATCATAAGCTGGGTCCAGTTGGTCAAGGGAGTCCAGGATAATGATCAATGGATTTATCCGTTGATACTTGAACACCATTAACCAGAACCGTGCTTTCTGCACCTCTAACAGCTGAAAATGTAACAAATAAATCTCGGTCATTTTTCAATTATTTGACCAGACAATAAACATTACCAATAATGATAAACGCCATTTTCATTTTGAAATTGAAAACAATCAGTGTGTCAAAAGGAGAAATTGATTCTAATGTACAATTTCTCAACCAATGACAGTTGCTTCTTTGTTCAATGTATGGCATTTTTAGAATTTGAAGTAATTGTATAACATGTTAAAGCATTAAAATCATGACTGGTTGTTCGAATGCAAACAAAAAACAGTCCAAAACGATTCAGAGGGCCACATTTCTCTCCAGTTTGCTATTCTTAGTAAAATTCACTATTTTTTCTCCTCTCTCTCTATACAAATCAAAATGCTATCTATCTTTATGCCTTTGTAATGTCTCTTGAAACCTTTTATTTTGATTACATATAAAACCATTATAGGCATGATTTATTAGAAAGCCTTTAAAACGGTTGAGAGACTGGCATACCTCAGTGCGTGGGGACACTTTGATTTTCAAACACCTCTCTAGTTGGGATGTCAAACTGTAGAGCAACGCCATCACAGAAGAACTCTGTTCTGTGGTACCAATGAACCTGAAGTGATGAATCGAACATACAGTAAGTAACATTGGGTTTAACCCTTTACCAAATGCCAAATTGTGCCAAAGTTATTCTTCTCTCACAGTGGTTTCTTAAGTCTTTAGTTGCAACTAAGGAAAAATGAGCTATAATGGGGAATTTTCATGAGAGGCAGTCTTTCGACTGCCTACTGAAACACCATTGGTTTATAACCTTTCTCGACCGAGGCCACTACAGTAAGGGGTCTTTCTTTGTCTTTATCAAACAGGGCATATCAAAATATAACTGACAAACGTTTGATGGAATGTAAAAAAAAAAAAAAAAACAATGGATCCATTACTGGCAATGAATGAAATAGAATTATCAACCTTTGATTCCAAATACACTGAATGTATTATTTTACTTAAACAAACTTGCATCAGGAAAATTGTTCATGGAATCATTTTTTTCTGTTTTTGTCACATTGGTATCAGTTCATCATCCTCACATGTATTAATAGTTAGGATTCTTTAGAGGTAATGGCTATATACATATAGCCATTATACCTCCAAAGAATCCTGACTATGTATCCCTTTGATTATCATAACTGAAACACCATTTTGATTGGGTATTTTTCGAGGGTTCAGTCCAACACTGTAGTAGGTGCTTCATGTTTGTGAAGCACTTACTATAGTCTTGCACTGAACCCTCAATTTGTCAGCTACTATTGCTTTCAGTTTGGACAATTAAAAACAATTCTATAAGAAATGAATGGATTTATACTATGGTCAATCTACACACTAAAACTACGACTAAGAATGGAAAGTACCTCAACAAGATCAGAGGTTTAGGTTTCACCCATTCTGCAGTTAGCTTTGCAACCATGGCCATGATTGAGGTTTTTCCTGATCCACTTTCACCATGTATAATGAGTGGGGGTTTCTTCACATCAGTTGCTGTCATATATGCTTTTATTTGCTGTAAATGAAATGAATTATAAATACATGAATTCTAATCTCATTATTATAAATATAAATATGTTTCATTGACTTCTAATAAAACAAATTATACCTTTTCTCCCAGTATATGTTGTGATGACGATGAACCTTAAGTGTTTAAGTCATGAAATAAACTTCTGTTCTGTTCCTAATACCTAACTGTCTACTACAGAAAATTTAGAAAGCATTGGGCAACAGGATAAATCGCTCCTAATGAATGTCAAATTTGTTTATTCCAAGAGTAGTAGAAAAAAAGTTTCATATTACTTTTCATCTGCAGCTGCTTATAATTTAGCCACAATTCCCTTATAATTGTGGGCAGTTTTCTAAAATGTGATATGGCATTTGCGGTAAAAAGTTCTGTTTCAAAAAATGGGTTTGTTCATTGTTTCATTGTTTCGTAAAGAATTGCTTATTGTGTCACAATTGAGTTCCTGCATAGCCCAGAGGTTAAGATGGAGGAAATCTAATCTAGTGCTGCCATGTTTGACTCCCATCAGTGCCACTGGATTTGTGTGAGTGTTTGTTTGAAAGAGATTTATATGCAGTATTTTAAAACTGGTATATCACAAGAAATCTATAATGAAAAATTGATTTCTTAACATGTACTAAATGATGCCATCTTAATATTCTACAAGTACCAGTAGTCACTTGTCCCTTAGTTTAAACTTATTTATCATACATTAATTGTTGCTGAAGCTTGAAGCTTATAAGATTCACTCTCCATGACCTCTCTGCTTCCTGGATACTAGACCAGTACTTGTGGGCTTGTCAATGCAATTTTCACCGCGCCCAACCAGGAATCGAACCTGGAACCCTCGATACAAGAGGCCGGCACTCTACTACTGCAACAATGTCACAGACCAGCATAAACACTATGACTATGTGGATTTGAAACATTTTGCAATTACATATCTGTAATTTTGAATACAAGGAATTGTGTGTATGTATTTGTGTGGATGCGCGCATGGAAAAGGCTGTATGTGTGTGAGGCGATAATTGTGTCTACGACCTATCTTCTTACAAGTTTAAAGAAACAAAAATTCTTTTTTCATAACTTTATACATTACACATTGTTCATTCTACTTTAAACATTAATCTATCTTCTTCATTTGAGGCAATAAAGCCATTGAACTAAATTGAATTGCCCTTAGAGAATCATAGCAGAAGGACCATTTAACCCTTTCCCAAACAACAAATTTTCGACTGTCTCAAATTGAAAGAGTTTGCAGACGACATTTCAAAATGTAATAAAATTGGAAAATAATCTTCTGATAGGGCAGAAAATATTGTGGGAAAAGGAAAAATTACTCATAACAAGCAATTTCTCCTTTTCCCACAATGTTTTCTAAAGTCGTTTGCAACAAAGTCGTCACACGTCGTTATTGTTTGGGAAAGGTTTAATTTAGTCACTTAATGAATATATATCTGAATAAAGTGTGTTGCCTTTGTTGTCAAACACCAAATATCCCCTCACCTCTAAGGTCTCTTCACGCCCCTGAAAGTTGCGACATTTCTCCTGACAGAACCTTATGTGTTGTACGCACTCATTTACCAGGGGATCGTCGTTTCCCGACTTGTCTGCGACTGCCGTGTTGATCATTCCTAGCATGGTCTGTACAAAATCCTCCGACATTTTCTGGAGGTATTCTCTGTGCTCATCCGAGGTTTCTGGGTTTATACCTTTTTAAAGAAAGTACAGTTATCCATGTTTTAACTTTTTACCACCAGAATACGACATTTTTATTTGAAGCAGACAGCTTCAGAAAGGCTTTGTTAATATGTGAAAAACCCTTCAGTTTTGCTTTTGTTGAATGTGAAAAGATTGAAAAAGCATTGTGGCAAAAGGAAAAATTGCTTGTGTAGGGGCAATATCATAGTGTTTAAGACAGAAAGCCCTCTTATTATAGACGCCAGTCATTCAGAAAGCTCCAGTAGAAGTTTTCTGAATTACTTGCATACTGTATTATGATAACATACCGATAACACTAAATACTTATCATTATTCAATTCCAACGTGTTTGGCAAAATGCCTTCTTCAGGGAACATTACCAATATAAACAATATTACATGATGTGACATTGATTTACATAAACATGTGCAAAAAATATTTTTTATCTAATGCAAGATATAATGAGTTAAAGAAAGTTAATGAAAAGTTGCGGTTTTCTAAACATGTTAAGAATAGAAAGAAAGAATTCAAGTACCTCAGTTTATACCTGTGTAACGAACCAAGCAAATGAACCTCTCAAAGACACAAACACATCCGATCAGTGAAAAATATTGTCATACATTGAGCGGTTGTGTTGTCTATATGTATACCAGCATGTTCTCTACAACAATGCATTAGGTTCCCTAAATTGCATAAACGTTATACGAGCGTTTCACCTGTTATAAAGTTCCCCTGATGGTATAAATGAACCACAAAATAACATACCTCCATCTTTGGCCCAATGAACATTGTATTCCAAAACTCGATTATCATTCAACTTCTTCCTAATTCCATTCTCCTTTAACTCCTTCAACATGGTCTGTGCTTTAGTGTCCTTTTTCTCTGGTCCAAGGCACTCTACAATAGAAATCAGATTTTTAGACAGATATCCATGGTATATAAGATTATAGCAGATATTCTGAAGGTCGGCTTTAGTAACTTTTAGGGGTATAGCCAGCCTCAACACAATGTTATGCACAGACATTGAGATGGTGTGGCAGGATGACTATTGTGTACCCCCTTTCTTTTGTGGGTGGCGGTTCGGAGGTCCTCCCCTGCAAATTCTTTTTTTAATAGAAGTGAAAATGGTAAAATTTGGCATATATTGGATTTAGACCCATGCAAAATTCAAACTTTGTGATTGAAATTTGATAGGTTTTTATCTCAAACCCTTTAAGTTTTAATTTGCTGTTACGTATATGTGTATTGCTGGCTACGCCCCTGACATTATACCCCATTTGCATCTGGTCATAGATTTAGCTGATTCAAAAAGCAGACATAAGATGTGAAACACAAAAAGAATCAGTCACTGTGACCAAAAAGCTTGACACAAGAATAGAGGTTCTGAATGAAAGGTATGATTAACTCATCGCATTTACCATTAATGTCAGCATAAAATGATCTAAAGTTGGAGTCTTTAGAATGAAAAATGAAAGCTTGACAAATCAGTTTGTTATATTTTTGGTTAACTGACTTCAGTTAATAATTTGAGTACTATTTGATCTTCTTGATTTACATTTTCGATATGACATGTCACAATTGCCTAAGGAAGAGAAAATCTTACTCACCCATGAATCTTGACAAAGCATATCCCTTTTCCTGTTTGTCAATATCAACAATATTCCTCCTTAACCACAAACAACAGTCAGACGCCTGTTTAACATCCAACAAGCCTTGTTTAATCTCTGTTTCGGAAACTGTAAACATACAACATAGCTATGAGATAGACTTCTTTGTAAGACTTTTGTTAAACTATTCCAGTGTTCATCATGAACACATGAATACAGGTAACCATGCAACTTGTGTTACAAGTTTTTTGTGATTTTATTTAAACAATTTTATTTAAAATAGCTCAATTGCCTAATTTGAAACTATAAGAGAAAACCTTAAATGATAAGATAGACAAAGATTCCATCCAAACCTTTGCTTGCAATTGCATTCTTGGCAGGGATCAAAGAAAGGAAAGTAATCAGATTCTATGGTAAATGTATTTCAAATACCATTACTCAATCCTATGGGATAAGACTCAATAGAGCAGTTTTAGTTAAATTAATATTCTATTAAAAATAGAAACACCTCATAAAAACATTACAAATTATTAAGTGAAACGGATTGGAATTGAAGCTAAGAGCTAAGTTCCTCTTCTTGATGGAGATATACAGGTTATCTATATTTCCATATAATGAAACAAAATGAAGAAATAGAAAATGTTTGACTGCTATGATTATACTGATATTAAAACATATACAGTGACGAGAAAATGTCATAAAGCTATCTATAAATGATTCGATAGTATTTATTATTCTAAAAAGGAATCTAAGATCATGCTTTACTGATCCATTGTGTTGTCTATATAAACCAGTACTACTGAATGGTCTACAAAGCGTAGGTTCTCATATTCACAAAAAAGTTCTGCAAACGTTAAATTCTTATCTGCTGCTCTACTACACATGGATTCTTTTTGTTAATTACCTTATTTCTTTTAAGGGAGGGGGGGGTTTACATCAATTGTGAAGTATAGAAAAAATATATTTATAAAAAAAGAAATTAAATAAAAACCAAACAACACACCTGACATAATGAATTTCCTTGCGTATTGTTCATCATAAAGCTTTGTGGCAGTTTGTTCAAGAGCTGCTTGCATACAATCACTTTCTGCCCACCATTGCTCTTTGGCAACCTTTTTATCTTTGCTATCTTTACTGACAAAATCTGGGAGAATCTTGCTGATTGGAGACAAAACGTACTCTGGTGGAATAGCATTATCATCCCTGGTGTACCATCTACAATAAATGGAGAAATAATTATACCTTGCAGTAAGTGATCAAGTTTTCAGCTATTATTTCAGTTGCCCCTTTTTGATCTCGGATTTTTAATTTGGTGACAATTTTTTTTGTAGCCATGACAGAAAAGTTTTGTTTTAACCCTTTACCAAACACCAAAAGTTTTACCATCTCAAATTGAAAGGGTTTGCAGACGACATTTCAAAGTGTGAAATATATGGAAAATAATCTTCTTATAAGGTAGAAAACATTTTGGGAAAAGGAGAAATTGCTTGTCACGAGCAATTTCTTCCTTTCCCACAATATTTTCCAATGTCGTCTGCAACAAAGTGGTAAAATGTCGTTATTGTTTGGTAATGGGTTTATTCAAGTGTATTTTCTTCGGATAAAATTCATATTATTTTACTAGGAATTTCTCCTTTTTTCAGTATGGTTTTTACTCAATATCAGAACAGTATGAAAATTTCAAGCTTTTTTCCACTATTGCTTTCATAGGGGAGCTAGTATTATCATAAATTAAAGATACCCAATAAAATCACATTGTCAAAAAGATTGTAATAATTTACCGCAAACTAGAATTAAGCACATAATTTCTAAAATGTTGCCCTCAAAATGCTCTCATAAGCTTTCATCATAAATTCCTAATCATCATTTGAGTGTATGGTTAAAAACAAAATCAAAGCACAACACATACTTTTTGAAGAGTGCCAGGGTATGTACATCCACAATTTCGTTCATGTATGCTTCAAACTCCGACGCCACGATTACTCTTGGAAAGACCGTGTAGCCATACTTATGAGATAGTAATGTCTGAAAAGAAGAAAAACTGACATCAAAAATATATGTTAAGCATACAATCGCAATAATAACTTAAAAATAATCATTAATAAAATTATTAATTGATGATTTTCTACATTCTAGTGATGGTCACAGAATTTTATTCCCTGACCATTGAGTAAAGTCACTGCATATCAACAGTGAGGAGTTAGTGGTCATGTAAGGTTGTTAAAATTATGGTTAAGCATTCAGTTTTAGTTTTCGCTTGAAGACTGCCCTTGGAGAAAAATTCATCATATCCAACGTTTTCATATAGAATATGTCAAAATTTCCAAGACAACAAATGGAACTTCTCATGGCACGCCATCTTGCTGGGTAATAGACAGAGATGGCCAAGCAGTCTACAACCATTTATTTGTTTCCAAGAAAGGCTACTGCTTCAACTTCACAAAGAAATAAGGAAAAGCTCAAGCCACAGGACTTTAGGCCCATGATACAGAAAAATGTCCCACATGCTGGATAATAGACAGAATGCCCAGGCAGTCTACACCCAATTCTTTCCCTGAGTACATGTATACTTGTTTCCACGGAAAATTACTGCTTCAATTTCACAGAGCATTCAGGAAAAGCTCAATCAACAGAAATGCAGACCTCTTTTCATAAAAAATAGCATGTCCAAAAGCCAAAGATGATTGGTTCCAAAACAAAGAAAACTGCATTCAAGTAGGTGTGACCAGCTAAAGTCCATCCTTTACTGACATTGTAGCAGATAAGAACAAATTTGGTAATTTACAACAATGAAAAAACAAGAACAATGAGACAAATTACCACAAAGCTGGGTCCTGTTGATAGTTCCTGACAAAGTTTCAGTTCTTTAAGGCAGAGTTCCGCCACCACATGATCATCCAAGGCCTCGTCTCGTAGTCCCCAGCGCATGTCCACTACTTGAAACTCGTAACCACTTCCTCGACAGTGATCCTTTATCCGGGGGTAGGCGTTTTTCATGAGGTAGTTTCGCTCCTGTTTGGTATCTGCAGGGAAAATATTGTTCCATTTAACCCTTAGAATGCTGGGTAATTTTCTAGAAATAGATCTTTGTGTTGCCTACTTTCCAAAACTTTAAATATCTGCTTAATTTTGAAGAGGAAATATATTGCGAGAAGCAAACAGGATAGATAACAGGCCAGCCGCCATTTTACTTGGCGGCTAGCCTGGATCTAACCTGTTTGTAAAAGCATGAAGTGGGTACCAGCAATATAAGGGTTAAACCTTTGTATCCTGTAGATGTTGTGTGCTGATGCTTGAACCTGTTTGTTTCCAATGGCAATTTTTTTTTCATCTTTTTTCTTCTGTGAACAAGTGGCTTAAAATGTTTAGATTTGTTTGTTTTTTAGAGCGATACATCACGTCAAGAGTACTTCCGTTATTTTACAATGCCATACTGATAATTAATGGAGGAAAACCAAAAGCTCCACCGCCCCCAAGACTGGTTAAACTTTCAGCATTCTCTCATGCAAGAGTTCAAAACTAATGTGGAATGAAGTTCATAAGAAAGATTTCTTTGAAAGAAGAAATTATTCATCATAGTGCTATTCCCCTATTTGAAACAATTTTCAAAAATAGTCATCTCAGGTATTCATAGTTAGGATTCTTTGGCATAATGGCCCTTTATATAATACAGCCATCACCTCTAAGAATCCTAATTACGAATTCCTGTGATATTTATATGTAAAATACCACCCTTTAATTTATTTTCAGTCTAGCGAAAAAGCCATGATCAAATATCAGTCAATGAACAATATAAGCATGTGCTAACCACAACTTTGTTAACTGACCTGTAAATGTGCTACTAGTGAAGATCCGTACAACTTTTGTGTCTGATGGCCAATCCACTGTTACGTCACCACGTAAAGCGCTTATATCGTCCTGCGACTTCTTTAACTGAAACCAGAATGAAGGAAATTTATTAACTCCTAGAATGCTAGGTGATTCTCTAAATTTGTTTGTGTCGTCTGCTTTCCACAACCTTAAATATCTGCTTAATTTTGATGAAGAAAGATACTCAGAAAAGCAAACAGGTTAGATCACAGGTTAGCAGCCAATTTACATGACGGCTGGCCTGGTTCCAACCTGTTTGCATAAGTATGAAGTCGGTTCCAGCATTATAAGGGTTTTAAAGTATTGAATTGCTAACAACATGTAAATATAACGGGATCTTCTGAGAAGGCTATAAATCAAACAGATCTGCTATGCTGGCATACATCAAAATCAACATTTGAATCTTTTATTCTAAAAAGAGAAATGCCTCGTAATTTCCAGCCTATTGTTTTTCCAACTAGTATAAATTCCAAAATTTGATAAAGCTTAAATATGTTCAATTAATATTTTTGTAAAGGAGTTAACTAACAAAATGTTATATAGGTAGAATACCAACCTTGTGTGTGGTGGTAGCTTGGGGGTTTGATACCCAAATAATGGCATGCCAAATGACAAAAATCCAAGGGTATAAATTTCCTAGACCCATAGAACTCTGGGTAATATGCATAACATTAAACCTGGTAAGCAAGGTCAAGGTGAAAAAGGTCACATTGATTGTCATCCAGCCAAATGCTGTGATATAAATAAAATTTTGTTTAAAAAAGGGGAGTTTACGCCATAACAAAACTGTTAACCCTTACAGTACTGGAACCGGCTTCATGCTTGTGCAAACAGATTGGATCCAGACCAGCAGCCAAGTTAATTGGTGTCTGTCCTGTGATTTAACAAATTGGTTCTCAGAGTTCCTTTTCTTATCAAATTATGCAGATATTAAAGGTTTTGGAAAGCAGATGGCACAAAAATATTTCACGAAAATTACCCAGCAATTTATGGGTTAAAAAACGAAAGTGTTAAAGGTTTCCTTACTGTAGCCATCATAGCCATTATCTGGGCTTCCATTGCAGCTGCTTGTGCTTTCTGGGCTGAAAAATAGATTAGATTTTTTTTTTGCGCCATATAAGTAGTTTCTTTAGCCAATTGTGTTATGCCCTGGACTGTATACAGACTTGTTACTCAACCAAGTTCAATGCAACAGTACTAAGTTTATTTAAAATTCATTCATTTAACATCAATTGTGAAACAAGTTCTAACAACTAAGATAAATCACTCTCGATTCTGCTTCCTGGATATGATTCCAGCACTCGCGCAGACCTTTTAGTCAGCCCCGGCAATTTTTACCTCGCCTAACGGTGATTCGAGCCCGAGACCCTCGGTACAAGAGGCCGACGCTCTACCTCTGCACCTCTGTCAAGCAGATGTATCAAATGTGGAAAACAGTGTTCAATATATGGAATTATCACATTGGTCTTTTATATGTTCTGTCCTATCTCAAGACATAGAATTAAGTCATTAATTGCAACAACATCAACATTCGTAAAAAAAGGGTAAAATCATTATTATCTTTTTAAGAAAGAGGTTGCAAAGATACAGCTTTGTCAAATTAATTTCTTTTAGGATACAAGCCCTATTCCTATTTTTTTTTCTTTTTGGCAGTGAATAACTTTTTCGGTTTTTCAAAACCTATACAGATATCCACTTTTTTGGATTTCCTGACCACCATCCGAAAGACAGACCCAACAAAACAAAACATTTGCCCAAACAATGTGGTAAAACTTGATGTGATGATTTACCCCACAATATTATCTTAATGCGCAACAGCAGACAGCAAAATCATTGTTACTATACTTATTCTCATATATAGGGTAGAGAAAATTGAGAAGCGATTTATCCATTTGTCTCAGTCAGAGGTGTAGCCACTACTAGCCAGCCTCAATCAATGTTACGTACCAACGTATAGGAGGAAGACCGGGTACCGGTCTCTCATCTATTTTGTGGAACATAGTGGAGCTTGTAGACAGCGGGGACCAGTTTATATAGGAGTGTGCAGGAGGGGATATACGGGGGCTTCCCCCGAAAAGACTTCTAATAAGTAGAAGAGAAAATCGATGGTTCAGTGCAATACTATAGTAAGTGCTTCACAGACATGAAGCACTTACTATAGTATTGCACTGAACCCTCGGAATGGTGAGGATTGGCGTATATTTGGAGATTTAGGGCGCTGCATAATTCAAACTTTGTAACTGAAATTTGATCGGTTTTTATCACTTTTGAAATTTATGTTACGCACATGCTTTCGTGTGAATCCCTGGCTACGCCGCTGTCAGTTCTTTCTAAAGTATTAGGCAGCGGCGATATTCAATGGGGTTATTAAGGTGTTCTAGAGAAAATACTTACAACTAACAATTTCCCCTCAAGGTGTAAATTATTCATGAAGACCACTGCTATAATATTTTTAAAAGAAAAGTACCAATCATTGATGAATAAAAACGAGTGGTTTAGCGTATATTTATTTGGATATCATAAAATACATTTACCTTCAAGAGAGGCAACCGCTTCCTTCCTCTCCCTGAAATATACATAAAAAAATATTGATTCTAGATTGATACTAGACCTGTTATTCCTTTTTTAGCTTATTTTACTTGGCAAAATTGGCATCATTACAATGTGACAATCATAAATTTTAAAGGATTTATATTTATCAATTCAGATTAACCCTTATAGCACTGGAACCGACTTCATGCTTGTGCAAACAGTTTAAATCCAGACCAGCCGCCATGGAAATTGGCCACTGGCCTGTGATCTTACCTGTTTGTTACTATGAGTATCTTCATCATCGATATTAAGCAGATATTTTAAGTCTTTGAAAGCAGACGATACAAAAAATCTTCTTAAAATTACCCATCATTCTAAGGGTTATGTGATTGGTCCTCTTTATGATGCGACATTCTGAATATGAAAGCCCAGGGCCGTGTAGTTTCATGGTCCCTGTGACCAAATTAAATATCAAAACAGGAACTATTTCATTACACATCGTAGGGAATCACCTGAAGATTATTCCTGTTAAGTTAAGTTAAAAGCCAGTTGTGAGTTAATACTTTAACCCGTTCCCAAACGATAACGACATTCTACCACATTGTTGCAGACGATTCGGGAAACATCGTGGGAAAAGGAAAAGAATGCTAGTAACGAGCAATTTCTCCTTTTTCCACAATGTTTTCTGTCATATCAGAAGATTGTTTTTCAATTTCATCACAATTTGAAATGTCGTATGCAAACTCTTTCAATTTGAAACAGTCGAACATTTGCCGTTTGGTAAAGGGTTCAGGGCGGGATAGATAGGATCACAGGTGCTTGAAACAATCTTCGGTAATATATATGCTCTATATACTATGTAGAGCATATATTGGGATATAATCGAAGATTGTTTCAAGCACCTGTGGATAGGATGGGTAGGTAGCAGGTCAATTCGTACCCAAACCAATTCGTACCCACCCTTTACCTGCAAATTGCTAATACTCACTCATCGCTGAGTCTTTTTTTCGGTCTAACGTCCTTATCAATACCTTTTATCTTGATGCGTTTGATATCCACAACCTTATTGGATGGCTCTGTTACAATGAGAAAAAAACCTGTTTAATACATAATTGTTAAGTTTACACTTAGTCGATGCTTTCTTTATCCCACTACCAAACAATAACAACATTTGCAGACAACACCGAAAAACAATGTGGTAAAAGGAGAATTTTTTGTTAATGTTTTCTGCCCTACCTTTTCAACTTTATCACATTTTGAAATGTCGTCTGCAAACTCTTTTTATTTGGGACAGTCGAAAATTTGGCTATTTAATACCAACATCAGAAAAAGGAGCTAGTCAAAATGATTCGACATAAAGATTGCTTTTATTTTCTGATGGGGCAATCAAACGGAGATATTGCTCGATTAAAAATGTTCTCAATATTTTCCGTTCGCGTCAAATTAGTTTGACTAAAAAAGGAGCTTACAAACGTTGTTGTTTTCTGGACATGCGCAGTAGTATTTTGGATATGAACGGTTAAGCCTGAAATCGCGATAAAACATAAGATATGTGTTAGTCCGAATGATCCAGACGTAGATATTTCATTATATATAGTCTGGATCATCCGAGTTTGTGTAGGCCTTTTTTATTCATATCACATGCGGAGTCTGGATAAAAATTGAGCATCTTTGCTTATCTTCATTTCAATTATTCTTCGATGATTTGAATACAATACTCATTAATTAAATTGATTCGACGCGAACATTTCCTGTTACTTTCTTTTGGGGGGAAATCTTGGCCAATGCACAAAGTTCTTAACAATTCCCGATAGCGTCAAACTTTGATGACCATACTCACGTGCTAAGGTAGACATAACCTGGTAACATGTTTGTCGCCAAAAAAGAGGAAGACACTCTTGAAATATGAAAACTTGCGACGACGCAAGCTTATGTTGAAAATTATTTAAACATATACTTCAGGGATATAGGCCTACGTAATCAATCACTGCGAAAGAAATATGTCGGTGACTTATAATGCATAAATATTCAAAATCGGTTTTAACAATAGTCGAGTTAAAACGCGAGAACCTCGCAACAAAACAAACATTTTCGACTCTTGATATATTAATTACATCAATCAATATATTTTCAATATAAACGTATATAGGTGCACACGTACTTAAATCTGATACATAATTAACATTTTAATATAAATAACTCACGTCCACCATTCATTCACCTGTCATAAATTGGTGGCAGAAGACCAAAATAGTTATAGGAATGTCACTGGTTCATGATGAAGCTTTAGATTGTTGCTAAGCTGATATGTTTGTAGATTGAAATCGTTGTGACAACAAACGGAACGTAAACCTATCTTGGTTAACCGTTTTAGTGCTGGAACCAACTTCATGCTTATGCAAACAGGTTAGATCTAGGCCAGACGCCTAGTAAATTGGCTAGTAGGAAAGTGAGAACTCCATTAGACATATTTTATTGGTAACTTTTGTTTCATTCAATTAAGCCAATTCCAAAAAATCGCTCGAAGTCCATAAAGAAAATTAATCGTACGATGAACCCGAAATGATTATCAATTTGATAAAAATATTTTGGAAAAAAATCGACTTGTCCAACTTCAAAGCGACGGGAAACGACAAATTAACCTAATAAGAGAAAGAAACCGTTTCCCACATGAAACTGTATTATGGAACCTTTGTGACAAACCGACGTGTCACTCGTTCGGAGCAGTTTATACCTTTGCCATAGCTTTTCTTACAGTATGTTGCAGGAGGTTGGATATATTAAAGATCTATTCCTGAAACTGGTTCAACTCCCAAACCCATACAAACGAGGTTTAACGCATGTTGGGCGTATGGCAAAATATTGTGACAAAAGCAGAACCGAATGTCAATAAAAAAATTACTGTGTAATGTGTATGTTATGTTAGCTGACTCTAGACGAGGATGTTCTACTTCCCAATGCAACAAAAAACCGTTATAGTTCATACTTTATCGTAGGCATCCGCGGCTTTCTATTTTGACAAGACACTCTTTACGAATAATTTGATTCTGTAATTGTGACCTGGTGGGTACATGTATTACGAAGAAAGAAAGAGGGAGACCACCATCGTTAGTTGCGAAGATAGAAAATGAGAAAACCGCAGCTAAATCCTATTACAAACATGTACACCTTTAACCTTTAGAATGCTGGGTACTTGTCAAAAGATATATTTTCGTATCGCCTGCTTTCAAAAACCTTCAATGCCTGTTTAATTTTGATGAGGAAAGACACTCAGAGAGGCAAAGAGGTAAGATCACAGGCCAGTCGCTCATTTACTTAGCGGCTGGCCTGAACCTAACCTGTTTGCATAAACATGTACATTGTAGTCGGTTCAAGCACTATATAAGGGTTAAGTTTTTCAACTTTCAGATAGCCCGTTTGATTCATTCTGTTTCTTTTCCACCCATAAATCAATAATCGATGAATGAGAATTATTGTGCACACTGTGGTGTGATTTGTCAATCTTGTGTAATCAAGCGTGCTTTCAAATCAGAATATTCGGTGTTTACGGGACCAGCATATGCAGATAGCCACCACGTATTACCCATTATAACTCGTACTATTACCCATTGTACATAACGCCATGACACTACAAATTGCGGTGATCAGTAAATGCCGTATTGAAGTATGTTTCATTTGAAAGTCTTTAATATATTAATTTTACATCGATTGTGACGGAAGCTTTAACAACGCCTGTCGAATTCCTTCCTGGATACTAAACAAGTTCTAGCGCAGACTTGTATGATTCATGGAAACTCGAATGTATACCTCTACTGTGATTTGATCTATACCCACGCGTACGAAGCTTTGCGATGTCAAGTCCTTTTTCTTTATTTATTTACAATGGTTTTACATCGCGCCAACATTTTCTACATTATACACATGTTCGTTTCAGTTATATTGCGATGCTCGGCTCTTAATGATGGAGGAATATCCCATATTCAACTGCCTATAAGGTCTGGTCAAGCCGAAAACAACCATCGGTTTTCCGTCAGTCGGTCGAGAGACTACCTCTCATGAAAATCCATATCCTTTGCCGGGATTTGAACCCACGCAGAAAGGTGCCATTTCGTTTCAAGTTCAGGACTCGAACCACTAGTCCAATGAGGGTCTTTCAAGTATAAATGAAAGTGTAACTCATTGAAATACGAGTAATTTTTTACTTCTATTATTGTAGACTCTACTTGATAATATGTCAACCTTTTTTTCAAATATTTTATAACACATCGTCTGTTGGTGCTTTCGAATTTGGCCAAACGCGGAATCCTTACTAGGGAAAAGGGTAAAGAGTACTTTTAACAGTTTGAATGTCAGGTAATTTTCTATAAATAGATCTTTTTGTATAGTTGTGTCGAATGCTTTCCAAAACCTTAAATATCTGCTTAATTTTGACGAGGAACGATACACAGAGTGGCACACAGGTTAGATCACATGCCAGCCGCAAATTTACTTGGTGGCTGGCCTGGACCTTACCTGTTTGCATTAGCATAAAGTCGGTTCCAAATCTAAAGTAATTCAATGCTTTATATAAGGACATCCGTATAACATATTTAAATATTTTCTTTACAGACGATCCCAAACACATTTTAGCAGACGTCTTCTGGTAAAGGATTGTGACTTGTTTTGAACGTGTTCAGGATGAGTAAGTCCACAATCAATAACAGTTCTCTCAATTATTGAAGTGTTTTCACCACTTTGATTTCTGATTAACAAGTCGTCTGCTGTCAAATAATCCAAGTAGGAAAATAGTAAATGAGATATATGTATGTGCTCCGTATCTGGTAGAATTGGCGAACGGTTTATAATAGATATACATCTACAAATGAAACGCCGTTCATGAAAATAGAAAAACTCAAAACAATAACAAATAGTACATAAATGAACCAAAGGGACATGTCATTTTACCTGGATTAACAAAAAATATATACACCTGGGGCCCGTTTTACTAAACAGTTTACGCTTAAGATTTGCGTAAGTCTAAAACAACAAGTCCTTTTATTTCAATATTTGGCAAAGCAATATTGCAAAGTAACACATCATTGGAATCGTCTCTCCGAGACGCTTCCAATGACGTGTCACATTGCAATATTGTACTTTCATTGAAGATATTATCCATGTTAATCAATTATGACTTACGCAAACATTTTCCGTAAGTTGTTTAGTAAAACGGGCCCCTTGTGTTTATATATTATAAATAAAGGTACATATGACATAGGTCCCTATGGAATGAACAAAACACATGTCGACACTTACCTGATGTCCCTGCCGTTGTGTCTGTTTTGGGGTTCGAACCTGTGGCACCACCGGTTCCTTGCCCCTGGGCGAGGGACAAGCGGTATTGCCTATACATGATCACAACCTAGGTCCGAATCACATTGAGGAGTATCAGAGCCGACCAAACACATATAAATAGGATTGGCTTCTATGAAATTAGTGTAAACATCGCGTTTCTATTGACCCGTTTCGAGGTCGAATGAATCTATTATCATGCCGATATACTATATTGATTCAATAACACACTCATAATATTGATCTATTTCCAACGCGTCCCTGTAATTCAGTCTTCCATTAAAACGCCTACCTGTAACTCCTAATGGTTGTTCCTTTTCATACCTTACAGAATAAAAGATTATATATCAGTAACGCTAAACCAGTGGTGAAGTCAGTTCTTAAACCACTTTGTTTATGACAGAGAATGGTTTGCCATGCATACTCATTTGAATCGGAGAAGTACGACTTATTGGTTATCATTCAATATCTTATTTTCAAATAATCCCAAAATGGTATAAAATTGAAAGACATTAATCAAGTAGTTTGATTACTAGCTTGGTGGTTCCCCAACATTTCGGGCGTATCGTAGGCCACTGTGTTTGCAGAGAGTAACACTCTTAACACTTTACCACTTAACACCACGTTTTTGCGTTTTGCAGCAGACGATTTTCAAAAAGCATTGTGGCAATAGAAGAAATTAATTGTGACATGCAATTTAGCCATTTGCCACAATGATTTTTTCAACCTACATGTATTCCCATATCATAAAAGCAAAACTAGTGTTTTTTCTTTTCATATGTTTAAAAATGTCGTCTGACAGTGGTTTCTTGAATATTCTGTTGGTGGTGGAGTAATAAAGAAAGAGAGTAAAATTAAGTTACTGTGCAAACAGTTGTCATTTAACATGGACAGCATTCGATTTGGTCAATATTTGACTTGGGAACTAGCTGTCAGTTTGGGTTGGTCGGTTTTGGACTACAAGTGAAGTCAATATCTTAACCAAAGACCTAATTAACATGCGTATTTAGTCTTTGACTAGACTTTGCAGTAAGTCATTCACAAATTTAAAATACGGGTTTTCTTTGATAATGCAATCGGGCCCTTGAAATAATCGTACTTTGCTTGTTAATAGATGTTTCCCTTCATATGGCATTTTAAGACTCAACATCGAAATTCTTAGCCGATGACAATATGAAAAACGGAAGTTGACATTTTGTATGTGTAAATGTAATACTCGAAAGAAACAATTTGTGACAAAACAAGAAATTGCTCGTAATGAATAATTTCTTCAATTCACATTCTTGATCAATTCGTCGTATGTATGAGGTATGTTAAGAGGTGTGAAGTACTGCAGACATGAAGGAAAACGTTAAGAGTACACTTGTACTCACGTCTTTAATCCATGGGTCTATTTGACCACTGTTTATAGCCAGTTTGACAAATGCAATTCTGTACAAACCTCCGATATATTATAAATGGGCATGAACATAGCTCGTATTCAAGGGATCAGCACATGGTTATAAAGGAAAATGTCTTGTTTTTTTAGAGTGTCATCCCCATGTAAGGGACCAGCCACTTTATCTTATGAGACACTTTTCACTGATAATACCAAGTACCTCCCAACGTATATCAGCGATTTTTTTTTATAAATTATATCAACGGGCTTTTTTGACCAAAACTTAAAAATCAACGTTTTTTTGGGGAAATTTTATGAGATTTTTTGGGTCAAAATTATCACCGATATATCCCCACGCAAGGCGCCAATCGGATATAAGTCGGTATCCATTAATTTGAATAGCTCGCATACCGGCCAATTCGAAACAAGTTACACGAAACATTTTCGAGACAATCGCCTCCTGTGATGCTCGAACCTTCGACCTCCCCGTCCCGAGGCGGACGCCGAAACCACAAGGCGACAGGGACTATATAACTATAGCAAGTCCTCCCTTAAAGGTATTACTATAGTTTTTTCACTGAACCATCATTTTGTGGAATGACCTGCGATAAACATTGGGGTGGGGTTTCGTCGACGGTTCTAGTTCTGCATAGAGCTGCTATTTTTTCTTTTGAATTTCCACAATAAAACACGCCGACTGTGTATCTTCCGAACTAACCGGATTTGTCTTCAATACTTGCTTTGTATATTTATTAACAACGTTAGAAGTCCCTTTTCAGTTATATCTAAAACTAGAAAATGACAATTGTTGAATTTCTGATATTTCAATAAACCTTGACGTCTATTCAAGTTTGATATGTCTATTTGCTGATCGATTTACAACGTATCCAGCCATCTTTCTTGGAATATACAAAAGGTAAACATATTTATAAGCCGTGTGTGTAACCAAAAATGAAATGTAAATATATCATCTTAATAGTAGGACCTATGTTATGTCAGCCTAAAGCTGCTTCTTAGAGACCATTTTAATTGTCATTTTTTTTTCAATATTGATTTTGTCAAGACATGTATTTACAAAGGATTTACTGTAGTTTTAATTTAAGCAATTTCTTCAAATTTTAGAAAACTGATACCTGTCATATTTCTACTTTGAGGCCAAGTGTAATACAAGTCGGGATTGCTACCGATTGAACAGTATTCCTGATTCAAGAGGACTAGTTTATGTCAAAAAGTGGTCTCGATTTCGGGTCTGGAAGGCTATTGCTATATTGGCAGACGCCTTCGAGGCGCGATAAATGTCCGTGTTGAAAAAAAGAAAAGCCTAGTTCATTATCGAGACTAGTCAAATATTTCTTTTTACGATTTCGTTGTGTAAACACACTTTTCAGTATTTTACGGCCGTTCCTGGATTAAATTGCACCAGGCTCAGGACTTGCTAAGGACAGCGACGATGCTCGAACAGTGGACTCCAGAGTTACAAGTCCGGAACTAAGTCTAGTAGGATCTAACATATTTGAATGAGCATGAAGTCGTATCCAGCACTATAAGGGTTAATCGCAGAATTTTATGTTCAACTTTGGATATAAATATCCAAGTTCATCGGATGTCTAAAATGAACTCCCCCACTGTTGTGGAAAATTAATTTATTAACAGTTAAGTCCTGAAACAGACTTCATGCTTATGCAAACAGATTGGATCCAATGAATGAATGAATGGTGTTTTAAGGCGCATCGACAGCTAAGGTCATTTAGCGCGCATTATGATGATGTGGATGAATGTATATTAAAAATATTAACAGGTTAAAATGTATTTGTTAAAGAAAAAATAAATAAGAATTTGTAATTAATGAACAAAAAGAGATAGAAAATTTGTAAAAAATTAATGATTGTTGATAGATTGTTTGTAATGAATGTGTGATATGAAATAAATAGTGTGTGATGAAAAAATGATATTGATAAATGTATAAATATTTAGAATGTATTTGTTTAAAGAAAAATAAATAAGAATTTGTAATTAATGAACAAAAGTAGATAAAAAATGTGTAGCTATGTTTACTGCTTATGCAATAAAGAAAGGTATAAGAATACTTTAGTAAGGCTGTTAGAGGTTAGCGACTATCATGTCACCCACCTCATGATATTGATAAATGTATATATATTTAGAATGTGTAAATAATCACAATCTATTGTAAACTCCAATCTCTTTGAGAAAGGAAAGAATCAATTCAATCCTGACAGTGTCAAAAAGCTCATAAATAGTGTTGACATTGAAATATCTTGCACGAATTCTTTGAAAATCAATGCAATCTAGCAATATATGTTTGATGGTAAAGGGTGCATTGCATGGAATGCATTCAGGTGCATCTTCCTTAGCCAAGAGCCAGGAGTGTGTAATGTGTGAATGACCAATTCGGATTCGTGCAATTGTAACTTCCTCTCTTCGTACGGACCTGTAAGAAGGGTACCATTCTCCGAGGGTAGGCTTAATTGAATGCAATTTATTAAAAACATCATCATTCCATTTTGATTGCCAGATGGATCTGATGTAAGTTAAAATAGAAGGTTTAAAATCCGTGTATGGTACTTTAAAATCTGAAATGGGAAGGTTAAGAGCTGATTTAGCGGATCTATCCGCATGTTCATTACCCATGATACCAGTGTGGCTTTGAAGCCAACAGAACACAAGTCTGTTTGAAGACAAAATATGAGAGATCCTTTGAATAATTTGGCATACCAAAGGGTTCTCCAACTTTTGATTTGATAAGGCTTGCAGTATTGATAGAGAATCAGAAAATATAATAAATCGGGTGGAATTTGCATTTTCCACCATGTTAAGGGCTAGATCAATAGCCCTTATCTCTGCAAAGAAGATAGAAGACTTGTCTGGAAGGCGGCATTTCTTAACCCTTTCTCCATATACAGCTGCAACGAAATCACCGTCCTTGGATCCATCAGTGTATATAGGTTTGTAGGAAGAATATTGTTCTTTTATCTCTCTATATTTACTGTGAAAGATAGCTCTATCTGTTTCTGATTTCTTATCAGAGGTAAGATCAAATAAAAAGTTTGCTGTGTCCAGTGTCCATGGAGGTATGTCAGATAACTTGTACTGGGCTATGGAATCAGTGTCTACCCCAAGATTATCTATAGTGGGCTCCATGCGAATACCAAATGGGGCAATAGCATTTGGTTTCTGTTGAAAAAGGCATTTGTATTGGGGGTTAAAAACTACTCGATGAGTAGGGTTAAAAGGATTGGATTTCAATTTTAAAAAGTATTGAAGAGATAGTTTTTCCCTTCTGTAATATAGAGAAGGTTCATTAGCCTCTGCATAGAGGCTGTTAACAGGAGATGTTCTAAAGGCGCCTAGGGCAAGCCTTAAACATTGGTTTTGTATTGGATCTAGCAGCTGGAGATAGGATTTACGGGCTGATCCATACACTATAGAACCATAGTCAAGTTTTGAACGAAAAAGGGATCGATATAGCCTTAGCAGGACCTTCTTATCGGCTCCCCAATCTGAGTGTGCAATAACTCTAAGAATGTTCATTGCTTTTTGGCATTTCTTTTTAAGATTTAATATGAGGTAAGAAAGAAAGCTTTATGTCAAAAATGACTCCAAGAAATTTGAACTCTGGCACAACTTCTAGTTTAGTATTGCCTAGTCAGATCGGGGTCTGGATGCAATCTACGAAGATTGCAAAAATGCATACATTTGGTTTTCGTTTTGGAAAACTTGAACCCATTTTCATCTGACCATATTTGCAATTTATTAAATTAAATCCTGGATTAAATTGCACCAGGCTCAGGACAGCGACGATGCTCGAACAGTGGACTCCAGAGTTACAAGTCCGGAACTAAGTCTAGTAGGATCTAACCTGTTTGAATAAGCATGAAGTCGTATCCAGCACTATAAGGGTTAATCGCAGAATTTTATGTTCAACTTTGGATATAAATATCCAAGTTCATCGGATGTCTAAAATGAACTCCCCCACTGTTGTGGAAAATTAATCTATTAACAGTTAAGTCCTGAAACAGACTTCATGCTTATGCAAACAGATTAGATCCAGGCCAGCTGCCAAGTAAATTGGTGGCTGGACTGTAAGTTTACCATCTGCTACTCTAAGTATCTTTTCTCAACAAAATAAAGCAGATACTAAGGTTTATGGAAAGCAGACAACACAAAAAATTATTTTTAGAAAATACCCTGCAATTTAAGGGTTAATGAGGTGAGCTAAAATGAACCTATCATGAATATATGTGTATAACCCCCTTCCTTACTTAAGTTTTAAAATGGTAACAGTATCACAGCCTCTGGGTTTTAAGGGTTTATTTTAACAAAACACCTGATTTTATTTTTTTCATGTATTTTTCTCTTTTATGCACAGAGCAATGTAAACATAAGTAATTTACAATCGGCGACCACGACGTCCACCCTTTCTTCGGTTACAGTCAGATGGGATTGGTGTGACATCCTCTGTAATACAAATGATGTTATCACATATAGTCTAACCTGCACAGAAATGGCTTAATCTGTATTACAGAACATGATACCACATTTAGTATAATATGCACATTAATGGTAATCTGCACATTTATGGCTTCATCTGTAATACAGAACGTGAAACCACATAGTATTTGAGAACAATCTGCACAGTAAGCAAACAACTGGTATACGACCTTATTTCACTAACAAAGAAGTGATGATGTGCATGCTTCTTGCATATCCAAACAAGAAATACACACCCCTTTTAACCCACTCTTATTATTGCATCAACATTATTTCAGTTATATTGCAATGCCCGACTCTTAATAATGGAGGATTACCCAATTACTCAACAGCTAAAAAGGGCTGATCAAGCACGGTTGAAGCATTGACATTCTTTAAGTCAGTCAGGGGACCTCTTCGAAAACCCATATCACTGCCAGGATTTGAACCCATATGGAGAGGGGCGATATGATTTCAAGTTCAGTACTCTAACTACTAGGCCATAGAGGCTCCCTTCAACCCACTTACTGCTTCCTCAAGAACCATTTTAAAGCATAGATAATCATTAAATTATAAATAAACAAATTTCTTTATAAGACTTTTCAAAGTTACCTTACAAAAAAGTTCTAAAAAATTTGTTATCAAAATTGTTATAACACTTGAGGCTCATAGGTAACACAGACATGTTTAAAACTAGATGATTTCACTGGTAGGACTCATCTTCCACCCATGTTAAAGCAAGTTCAGTCTTATATAACACTTTACTCGTTTCTATAAACTTGCATTTACATGGATACAAGATCTATCTCATAAAGCTCTGTGAGACAGACTACTGGACGACTGATTACAAAGATCATTTTGGACTTTACCACTGTGGCTGAGGCATGCAGGGCCCTATACCACTTTGAACTTCCATAACAGGTAATTTGCACAAAATTAGTTATATATGTTGACGAGTCAAAAAGATTTCGACCTAAAGCAAGCTCCCAACATAAACACTCAAAAAGCTGAACCTATTGCTTCTTTTTGATCATGAATTCTAAATTTGTTCAACAAGAACATTTAGCAATGCATCATGCTCCTTTTTACAAAAAAATAAACTTATTTGTATAAATTGAAAACTATGCTTACCAATTCTGCCAATTTTCATCCCAGCACGAGCCAAAGCTCTCAGAGCAGACTGGGCACCAGGTCCAGGGGTCTTGGTCCTGAAAAAGTCATCAAAGTGTCATAAACCAACAAACTAAAATCATACAATCAATTCACATGTTCTTCGAAAATGGAAACAAAGTGTGAAAAACCAAACAATTTGCTAGGTAAAACAAAATGTATGTATGTCTAAACAAGAGGGCCATAATGGGCCTAGAACCGCTCACCTGAGATACCACCTATTTGAAGAATAGTTAGAAATATTGATTTTAACTTTGACACAGAGTTCTTGTGCCTCTATGCATTGACCTATTTTTCAGTCCAATTTCACAAGTTTGACACTGTATGCTTGATGTGGGACATTAAATTGGTACATAATTCTTACAATGTGGAAACTGAATATTTTACTTTTACAGATTGTGTATGTACAAAGATCAGCCCGTACTTTTGTCCAGTATGATCTATTGTTGCCATTTTGTTGTTTTCATTTTGGCATATTTGGACATCGAAATTGATATATTTTGTTAAAAATTCTACAATACAAGTATAATAGAGGAAATGCAAACAGGTTCAAACTTTAACACACCCTGGTGGCCATGTTTTTCAATGTAGAATGTAGTGGCCATGTTTTTATAAAATATGTTTATTAAGTTATAAATTTTACCATACATGTATGTAGTGAAACAAAAACACATTCAAAGTTCAACGCACCGTGGCGGCTTTGTTTTTCAAGATATCTTTTTTTTTTTTTTTAACAATTTTTTTTTTTTTAACAATCTTTATAGAAGGGCCCATAAAAAATGTTCCTGTGAAATTATTTTGAAATCTGACCAGTGGTTTTTGACAAGAAGATTTTTTCATGGTTTTTACAAAATATGCGCATGGCAACCATTCTGGTCACTTGACTATTTTTTTTTTGACAAATCTTTATTCCCTCCAACTAGGGATGCTTCACATAATATCTCATTGGAATTGGCCCTGAGGTTTGGAAAAAAAGATGTTTGTAAAGTTATAAATTTTAGCATACATGTATATAGTGAAAACAAAAACGCGTTCAATGTTTAACAATCCCTGGCGGCTATGTTTTCAAGATTTCTATATTTGTTTAACAATCTTTATAGAAGGCGCCCCAAAGAACATTCCTGTAAAATTATTTTGAAATCTGACCAGTTGTTTGTGCCAAGAAGATCTTTTTAAAGGTTTTTACCAAATATGGGCATGGCAGCCATTTTGGTCACATGACTATTTTTTTTTTGACAAATCTTTATTCCCTCCAACTAGGGATGCTTCACATAATATCTCATTGGAATAGGCCCAAAGGTTTCTAAAAAAAAGATGTTTGTAAAGTTATAAATTTTAGCATTCATGTATATAGTGAAAACAAAAACGCGTTCAAAGTTCATTGCAACCTGGTGGCCATGTTTTTCGAGATATCAAAATTCTTTGAACAACTTTTGAAAAGAGCCCCATAAAGAACATTCCTGAGAAATTATTTTAAATTCTGACCAGTGGTTTCAGACAAGATTTTTTAAAAAATTGCAGAAATTCCCCTTTTTTCATGCCACGGCAACCAAAGTACTGCATGGAATCAACTTATTTGAACAACTTTTGAAGAGCATCACCCAACGGACATTCCTGTGAAGTTTGGTTAAGATTGGCACTTTTGAAGAGCATCACTCAACGGACATTCCTGTGCAGTTTGGTTAAGATTGGCCCAACGGTTTAGGAGGAGAAGATGTTTAAAGAAATTGTTGACGACAGACATTGGGCGATCACAAAAGCTCACCTTGAGCACTTTGTGCTCAGGTGAGATAATAATGTCATGTGAATACCATCATGATGAGATACCCCTGAAGACTATTGTCATAACCACTCTTCTGAAATTCATGATGTGTTTTGTTCTTAAGTCAGGACATTTGTTGATGAACCTTATTTGTTCACCAGAGTTCAATTGCAACTTCATAATTTGATGACCAATTTTGACTCCCTAGGATCAGTCAGGACTTTTCCCCCATTAAAGGGGTAGGTTCACTAACTATCAAAAATGGCCCAATGTCAAAAATGGATGAATTCATCACAAACTTGTGTCTGAGGCATGTGTTGACTGAAAACAAGTTTGTTTTTTAGATTTCTGCATAGCGGTTGCCATGGCAACGGAATGCTAATTACAAGGAATTTGGTTAGGTCAAATTTGGGTTTTGTTATTACAATGTATAATACATGGCAAAATAATATAATTGAGTAATGAAAAGTTTTACAACAAGAAAATATTATCAAACATCAGCATTTTATTTTTAGTATTCATATTTCGGTAACCATGGGAACATGTTGCACATATATCAAATACTTCGTTTATGTGTTTAACTTAAACCAAATTCTCAAAAACTTAGTTGTTTTTTAAGTAATTGTCGAAGATGTCATAATGATTAATATATGTTTATTTAAACATCAACTTCTTGTAACTATGGTAACTAAGAACTGTTAAATGTAAAGTAAGGAACGTTCTTAAACAAAGTAAATATGTATTTCAAAGATAATTTGCTTTTGAATTTGCATCTATAGTATCTTTAATATGCTTTTATCATACCTTGCCATGTAGAACTGATTTGCTTATCAAATGATACCCATTGCAACAATATTCAATTCAGTATTTGTATAAACATTCTATAAAATTGTACATGTTCTTAACCACAGACTTACAAGTCTAATGTATGATGGGTGTTTGAAAAAACATCTGAAAAAAGGTTCATAACTTATTTATTAATGCGAATATTTGAAAATTTTCAAAAGAGATAGTTTGATATTCTATGCTTATAAACCCAAAGAGAAAAATGATACAAATTGCTCTGATGCACAATCCATAGTCACCGTGGCAACGTCGAGTAACTTTGAACGGGACAACGTCATGTTACTTTGAGCGGGGCAACGTCATGTAACGTTGAGCGAGACAACTTACTCATAAAGGAAATATAGCATCTGCAAAATCTGTCTGAAACAGTAGTTTGTTACATCTTTTTAAAATATTCTTGTTCACATGATACACACTTCTCCCACCTACGTATCAACCCATCAAAAATGACCTGAAATGTTCTTGTAGGATTTTACGAACAATTTCTCTGACAGCCGTGGGTAGGTCATCAACAATACCAAAACTTCTGCCGCGCAACTTTGATTTCAAGGTTGGGAATACAGGTCTTTTTTTTTACTGTGTGTTGTATGCAAATATGAAAAGTGAGTATAAGAATATATTTACGTGTTTGGCAAACAAATGATGCCAACATTGTGACCATCAACTTTCCAGTTCTGGTGACATACGATAGCCTATGCTTTATGACAGCGTTACGTCTAATACTCGGCAGAGAAATTGCAGTCGCAGACCGACTGTTTTGAACATGTTATCATATACCACCAGAACCGGAGAGTTGATTGTCAACCCATGCCGGGTACACATGTGGCTACTATGACGCTTTGTATAGGTGTCCCATCTAAGACTCCATTTAGTTGGTTTTCGATTATTCTGGGCAAACGAAGATTTCGCAAAACGATGTACAAGTATGCCCTTAGATAAGTGTTTGCCATGTATTGCTTCCAATTTCAAGGTAGAGATGAATAAGGTTTCTCAAGAGCGACTTGCGCTCTGTAAAGACTGCCAGACAAACAGTAGATATATGAATGATCAATCCAGAAAGGCTTTATGGACATGTCAGGTAATAAATTAACAAGGAATATTCTATGCTTGTTTTATGGAGATTTTCACTTTGTCAATAATTGGAATGCAAATATCGCCAAACTGCTGTCCAGTAAGTTCAGTCAGAACTGTAAAGTCGCTGCCAATTATGTTGCCAAAGTTTAAGGAATAATCTTTCGTAAGCCATGCATGTCTACTATTTTGAAGATCATTCATGACTGTCCGACTAAGATATAGTTCATATGTTGCTGTAAATTCATCTGATGCTGTTTGAATAGTGAAGACTGTGGTTGGTTACAGTGAACCCTCACTGATATGCACAGTACACGACCTTCCATCAGACAGAATAAAAGTGTTGTGTTCAACAAAATGCCAACAGGTGACCCCATGTTGAAACATTTGTCCTAATTGCTGTTTCCAAACAAATTGTCTTAAATGGCTTTAACTGGTCGATACAATCCTAAAAGTCATAGAAGATGGACTGAAAAGCTATTAATAATCATCATATAATATGATGATGTTTCTAGGACATATGCCTGACAAACATCATCAGAGACATGGATAACATGTCTCACTGAAAAAGAAGAAAGGTTATGAATAAATGGTCCCAGACATTGTTCACATGGAAATAAATTGACCACTATGATTTAAATAATGAAAATTGCTAAAGACTAAAGATTGATGTGATTGATACAAGCCAGATATTGAAATTAAATAGAACATATGCCGTCAAATAAACCACTGAGCTATTCCTGCAACTATTTGAATGGTAGGAATTTAGTCTACACCAAGTCAACTTTTTCTAAAAATAGATTTGGACCGATGTTATATTTAATCAAAACAATAAAGCCTTTATTTCAAAATATATCCAACTCATCATTACAATCGAATATCAATCAACTTATGAAATTCCACTTCTTTCAAAAGTAGAACCATAAAGATAGAGACATAGACCTGATAAAGCTTATAACTAGATCTCGTAGTTTGACAGTTTAGGTAAAAACTAGCCCTATATTCGGATAACACCCCTTTCGGGTGTCTCGAAAAATGCCGATATATTTTTTATTGTTTTATGAAGTTAGCCCAGGAGTAATTCTCGCTAAACATATATGCCAATGTAAATCAAATGCAAAGCTTAAATTTGAGCAGTTTACCTTTTTGAAAAATGGGATTTATGATTGCAAAAGCTGCGAACGCTTCGAAATGGAGTGTATTATTTACATCGTCCCGATGGAAAATTTTACATGTTATTGTTACAAGATCGACAAAATATGAAAAGGTTTGAGTTAAAAAAGTTTTTAAAAGGATAAATTATATATTTCCGGCATAATTTCTCTCTCTTTAATGGTTTTTTTACAAGATTCCACATTGTTACTTTTCCCTTATAACGTTGATATAGGAGATTTTACGTCAATTTTTGGAAGCAATTATTAGAAATAGAATATGAGCGCATTCGAGTACCACAACGATTTTTACACCATCTGTTCATAAATTTAGAACGTTTCCAAAAATATATATTTCGTCGTGGTACTCGCTTGCGCTCATATTAAGAATTTGAGAAAACATGTCCAAAATCTTGCAAAAACGGTAAACAGGACGAAACCAGGATACCTTTGGAGGGTTATAAAAAGTGATTTTTTTTGTTAATATGATAAAAACTTATACTTTTCAAGTCATTTAAGCATTGATTTCAACAAAAAACGTCATATGTTTTTGTTAACACTAATTCTCAATTTTTGCAAAATTTGAGGCCAATAAATGGGGTTAGTGAACCTACCTCTTTTTAAGTAGCCTGTGCCTTGTAATTTTGGGAAATTGTATCGATGAAATTGCCGAATTGGGAACCAAAAAAGTTGATGTGATTGTATTTAGGAAATCTGCATCAAATTATTGGCCCTTATTACACTGCAGACTCATTATAACGCGGTCGTCGGGAGCCATGATACTAGATCCGCGTTAATAGTGGGGTTGACAAATATAACGCGGGGTCCCTTATGCGCTATATGCCAGTCCATAACCACTTAAGAAACAATAAGATTCAAGAAGTAGTCTATTCATATTTCAAGATTGTGTTGAGTTACAGACTTATCATTGAATTTATTGTGAATAAAAGAAAAGCAAATAAAAAACATAATCAAAACTTACATGTTTAACTATATATTCCTTTTTATTTGTTTCATTACAATTCAAGTTAAGGATCATTGATAGAGGCACGTGCAGTTTAAATACACACTACAGAAAAAGGAGGGTGGATTCAGTTAACCCATGTTCTATTTATAGATTTAAACTCCAAGTAAGGAGTGAGTAAATTTTATCGACAGTTCTCCCAGCATGTGTACCTAATGCTTTACCATTTAAACTAGGTGTAAAACACTCCCCTGAATAAGCGTGTACAAACTAATGATATTATGTAATTTATCAACACTATGTACACATAGATTTAAATCTTCCCTCGGGTCACGGATTGTGTATGTATAAAGGCCACGCGCTTTGTTTAAAAGACCGTGACAAACAATGGGGATTACCCAGGGAGTTATAATATTGATTTTCACGCCTTCGGAGTGCAATTTGTAGGTTGACTTTCTATTGAGGATGCCGACCGCGTCATTTTGCAGAAAGGGGGAGATTTAGGCTATTGTTTAAGCCCTAATGTGCTTGAAATTTTGGGAGCCATAGGAGACCCGCGTTATAATGAGTATCGCGGTATAACGAGTCGCGGTATAATGAGTCTGCAGTGTATATCACGCGAAAAAGCTCTTGGGATATTGTGGTAAAGTATCCCTTTAAATAGAGGATCTCAAGATGATGCTTAATTAACGCAAATTAGTCATTACAGCTTCAGAAACAATGTATATTTACTGCTTCCCTTAATGTTAAGTCTCAGGGTTTCTCTTAGGATTGGAGTAGAAGGCCAGAAGACCTCTTTAAGAGGCAAGGGTGTCTGGGGGCCAGTTTACTGAAAATTAGTTTCACTTCTTTAAGGTACCAATAATACATTTTTTTTAACCATTTGGCAAATTTGAGCCGGTCAGAAAAGGATTTGAGGCGGGCAAATCAGCCTACAGCCGCCTCTTAAGGAAAACCCTGAAGTCTCTTATGGTCTGCAATATCTGAGAATTTAATGATCTTTCTTTTCTTTACAGGAGTCTAAATTTAACAGAAATACTGTCAACATGGCATTAAACTGTTATTTGTATAAAGACAGTTATGTGTTTCCTTAAAAACAATAGCATTTTTTACCATGTCCAAGCAAGAGAATTTTAATAATCAAGAATTTAATACTAATCTCAAACAGGAGTTTAAGTTGAAACTTACTTGTTTCCTCCAGTAGCCCTAAGTTTAATGTGAAGGGCAGTAATTCCAAGCATTTTGCATTTCTCAGCTACATCCTGAGCAGCCAACATAGCAGCGTAGGGAGAAGCCTCATCTCTGTCTGCCTTTACTTTCATACCTCCAGTGACACGGGAAATGGTTTCTCTACAAAGTTGATTATTGATAAATAAGTACAACAAAAACCAGGTTAGTCCTAGTTTTCATTTAGCAATGACACAATGTTTTTCCTAAACTGATTCAATCAAGATTAAGCGGGCTATCGAAGGTTTTTCATACCAAGCCTTTAAAGGTATAGGTCCTGCATCTTCAATCATTTTAACAAATTTGTAAGCCTTAGGTGCAATTTCTAATAATCATTATGAGTCATTTTACTTTTTCCTTGGAAGAGTATGAGAAAGACTGCAAGTAACGCTAAGAGGACCCCCGTTGTCAAAGAGGCAATTCAAAACAGTCAAGTTCCCCTGCCTTTATTCATCACACAATTGAAGATCTGGCATGAAAGGTTCACATATTTTACTTTATATTATTATAATTTGTCAATGTGAAAATCATGTCAATTTTAGAGCACATTATCTTTAAAATTGAGCGACTCAATCTGCGAAAAATAATCATCTTTGAAATTAGGTAAAGTTCCGGCGACTTTGCTCCTTCTTAATTAAGGGTTCCAATAGTCAAAATAATTCGACTTGAAGATTACTTTTTATTTTCTGATGGGGCAATCTGCCGAAATTTCGGACTTTTTCAAATGAAACTTCGACTGGTTCTGTTCTCAACGATCTATTCCCAATGAACCAAATTCGAAAAAAATATCGCGTGTTGTCGCAGATTTCTCCGGGTTGACTGGACCGATCTTGTTGAGAGAGGTATCGTTGGACGCAGAAATCATTTGGCTATGCGGGACATATAGAGAATTGACAGACTAGCGATCGTATAAAAAATGACAGACTGACAAACACGGAATGTCAGAACTGGTTTCTCTTTGAAGTTGTTTCCCTTGTGTATATATAGTGTTAATTAAGGTCTTTTATGATATCTCCCTGTGGTTTTAATGATTAACAAAGATGATTCTGAACTGTCGTGTTGACAATATGTATTAACAGTTAGAGATATATAGCCTCATAGGTCTCTTCATAAATTGTAATTAACGCATCTGTATCATGGGTCAATCCCAATAATAGGTAGTCCACAATAATGATACATACTTTCCCGATAAATCCGTTACGTGAACGAAAGTGTCGTTGAAGCTGGCAAAGATGTGGGCAACTCCGAATACATTTTCACCTTCCTTCACTTGGGGTCCAAGAGTGACTTGTTCTTCTGTCTTGACGACCTTTCCTTTTCTAGGAGCCATCCTTTAATTAGATAAGAATAACATCAAAAATATCACATTCAACAGGAAAGTATGCAGAAGTAAACATGAAATGCTTGAAGAGATACACCCAAGTTTAAACTCAAATATCTACCTTTCAAGTAATTAGATTAATAAAATTGATGAACATAGTTGATAACACTTAACAACATAATACAAAATCAAAACCAATAAACTGAAATTGTTTGTGATGATGGAATAAATAATGGATTTATTTTGTGGTTTGTTTTTCTCGTACCTTGATATTTAGCGGAAGTTGCAAAAGGAAAGTAACGTTTCGCGAGATTTCAGACGAGAACGTACGAGAAGAGAAGGTCCGAAGTTTCACGAAAGAAAGCGGAAATTGCCGAGTGGGTTTGTTATTGTTGTGACGATCAGAATGGACTCGGAACAAAGGCACATAATAAGTCATCTTTCCTCAAAAAGCACTGAATAAAAGAAAAACTTATTAAGTAAATCTCAAACGGTAACTCATCATAGAACTTTTTATGGGTAAATGTTGCACAAATGTGGGAAATTAGTGACATATTTCAAGTCCGATTAGGGACGTCTGCTTCCAGTTGCTCGGACTAATTTGGACACATCATTTTGCTTTTGGGAAAAAATAATATGGATCTTTTGTTCGACTGGAACAATGAGGGTGATCGATTTTCATATGACGACAGCGAAAACTTCGAAGAAGAATCCGTGTGTTCCTGGCTGAGCGAACCTGAAAGTCTAAACAATAACTGGAGGGGTTGGAAACGTCAAAATGGTGGTCAAACAAGCCCTGGATTTCAGAAACACAATGGTAATTATTTTTCTGGATGTTGCTAAATAACTGCACTGAAAAGGATTACAAACATTCACACGTTCTTCTGATTAAATACAGATTCCTTTAAATTGTGTGATTTCAAGGAAGCCTACAAAGAAGGAGAAAATTCTCACAAGTTTGCGATTAGAGATCTAGAGTAGAGATTTTAGCAGTACAGAATTGGACAGAAGACTGAAGTGGAAGACACTGTAGAATTAAAAGGGGCGGGTATATCCTTGAATGTGTTATGTGCAGTCTCTTCAATTTTATATCAATTGAAGACTCACATGTGTTGATTATGAGGTTATCTCACAGTCACAACAGTTTAAACATTGAACTATTTGAATGATTTGTCACCGTATGCTCGGCGTGTGCTGTCATTCTATAACCATATAATAAATTCATACCCAAATACCATATTTTTTCAGTCTTCCATTAACGTGATATTTTGATTTAGATACAATTAATATGAAGAAATCATAATACCATTGATACAGTAAGGAACCAAGCAAATTAACCCCCAAAACACACAAACACATCCGATCAGTGAAAAACATTGTCATAGACTCATACACTGAGCTGTTGTGTTGTCTATATATATACCAGCATGTTCTCTACAACAATGCATTAGGTTCCCTAATTTGCATAACATTTCAACGAACGTTACAATACTTAGAGTGCAAGTCTTGGCACATGGCACTTGTGGGTTCGATTTCAGTAAGTAGTAGGGATGACTTCTCGTTAATCTGCATTGGGTACAATAATTTGTTAAATTTATCTACGAAGCAAAATCAAGAGTGTCAGGCCAAGGAGAAATGTCTTCCTAGCCTGACTTAACTTACACCTAAATCGTCAATAATTTATCTATTGTAAACATAGTTTGAGAGAAAAGTTGTGTCTTAGTATCAATATTGTGGTGCATACTAATAAATCAAGATTTAACACAACTTAAGTAATGGTTGACCGTCATAAGGGTCTTGGGATCTGAAAAATCCCAGTGACTACTGCATTGAAAATTAGTTTGATGCTTCCATCCTGCACAGGGTGAATTGATGGACCAAAAGCAATGGTTGCACTGTTGGTTAAACAGATACATTTGTAACAGTTATTGTCTTGGTGTAAACATTTATGTATTTCGCTCCGTTGGATATGAAAGACGTATTGTTGGTTAAATGATAGATAACCACATTTTAAATCATAAATACTATGTCGAGTCCTTTACATCCCTTATGAAATGAAGTAAATATTATCTTATAGGTTTTAACAGTGTTCTCAATAAGAACAGACCCCAGGCCAAAATGACTGCTTCAAATGATGTTTCGGCCGGTTCAAATTCGCGGAGTTGTTAAGAACCCGCATGGAACCCCTTCCAAGTTGCCTGTTCAGATTTTGTTTTTGCCAGTTCAACCAATTCTTATTAGGAAAACTAGGTTTACATAAATGTTAAAATTATTATATAATTATTATGTGACATGCATTGGTCAATGTGTGATAATGATGATCAGAAATTTTAGTTTCATACTAAACCTTTCCAGTTGTAGTACAGAATTTGATATCATATGGCACTTTTCTGCTTGGGTTCAAATAGCAGTGAAAGCATTTGGATTTTCATGAAAGGTGTTCTCCCAACAGAATTACGAAATGCTGATGGTTCTACCTGGCTTGACCAGCCCTTATTTGCAGTTGAGTATGGGGTTTTCTTCCTTCATTAAGAGTCAGGCATCGCACCATAACTGAAATAATGTTGACTCGATATAAAACCCATATAAAGAAACTGGAAACAAATAAAGTTAAAGCCATACTTGCGGTCATTTCCGCTTAAATTGTGAAAGTTCTAGAATAGTTGAACATTTACTTTTTAAAAAGTACTTTAAATTCCCTTTTAAAGAGGAATTGAGACTGTTACACGTTCACATGATGCTTTTAAAAGAGTGAATAAGGTTTGTTTACAATTAGCGATAAAACTAGGTCACCCGAGAAATATTGGGAACCAATAAAACCCAACACATTCTCCAATTTGAATGTTCACATTGTTAATATTGGTTAAGTGACAGTATCTGTATGTGTTTCATGTGATTTTTCTAACCAGGTGATTGCCACTCATTAATCCAAACGCTCCTTGCAATTTAAGATGTTACTCGAATGTAAATAATGAAGTTAAATTGGTGGGCACCTTATTTGTAAAAATAGCACTTTGAAAAATTAAAAATAAATATAGCCGGCGTTATATTGTCGCGATCAACATATTCTATCATGATTTCTAACTCAAATTACCAAGTTTTACAGTTTTTCTGAGCGCTAGTATGCTTTTAAGCTTACCAATACATTGATTTCTGCAAAACTATTTAAATATTATGTGTTAAAGAATAGATTTCCTCTAGAAAATGGGTTGTTGTCTTCATGTGATAAACATCTTAAACCACTGTCGATATTAAATAATTTTTCTATGTCATAAGATACTTTTATTATTACTTAACACTTATCAGTGATACTGAAAATGTTGTTGTTACCTATAAATGTATTATGCAACCTATTTATTATATCTTTTCTATGCAGCAACACTTTTCTTTTAAGCCATTGTTTTCCTTGTGTAATAAATGGATATTTATATTTAAATGCCTGAACTCAAAAGGCTTGTTGGGAATGTTGAACGAAATGACCTTGATTGGATTTGTGTCTGTGGGGGGTTGGCCTTTCAAGTTTCAAATGATTTCTTTTCTCCCATTTTGTCTTATAATGTATCATCACATATGAAGAACAATGAATCTAAACAATTATGATACTAAAATACTGTGGACACAATACTAACAGGAAAACCAATTGCTCAATCAGCTTGATAAAAACTTGATTTCATTTTTGTGGATAATCTTTAATGTACTGAGACATATCAAGGGTTCAATGCAATACTATAGTAAGTGCTTCATATTTATGAAGCACTTACTATAGTCTTGCATTGAATCCTTGATACATGAAAAGGGTAATGACTTGCCTGGGTCGATGACCAGACCTGTAAAGGTCATTCACTTCAATCTATAGACAAAATACTATATCAAGGGTCCAGTGTCAGACTATAGCAAGTGTTTCATGTTTGTGAAGGACTTACTACGTTATTCATGCATTGAACCATCATTCTGTATACTGAATGACTGTAACCAAACACAAACATTATGACAACATACTGTCAGTCTGAATGTATTTATAAGCCAGTTCCTTTAACCATAAATGTTCAATTATAAACTGTTCATTTAACATTTTTCCAATTTTAAACAGATATGAAGAAATGTTTAGTTTCAAGTAGAATAAAAGATACATGTAAGTGATCTTAACTGGAAGGGTTCAAATACCTTTTCAGCAGATGACATAGATTTTATGAAAAATTAAATCAAAATCATTTTGATCAAATTTATTTTGGTCAAGTTATGTTGTCAATGATCATCATGGTAATTGTCTAACTGATTCCTTTGCAAATTGATCAGAGTAAAGAAAGGGTTAAAGTGAGTATCTATTGCCCTGGGGTTATCATAATAATAAAACATCAATTAAATGGAATAAACTTATGATTAATTGAGTTTAAAACTTAAATAGAAGTTCATGGTCTGAAGTCTGAACCAAATGCCTTAATCGTTGATGTAAAAAAGGGTAAGCCGGTACATTTGAATTAGTCAGGATTGTCCCAGATACCATTACTATTTATTTAGTGTATCATTGTATTTTGTTTTGAAGAACTTTACAATATTTCTGATTTGTGAATGATCCATGTTGAAAGCAACAGCATTCAACAAAACAGTAACATGAACAAAACAAACATTTGCTTATGCTTTTGGTTAAAGACCACTGAGAAAAACAATGAATTCATCATCATGACTAATTCATTCTTTTGTCAGAGTGTTTCTTAAGTATTCTGCAGCAGATGTGGCAAAATAGAAAATTAAGAAGTAAGCGGTTAAACTTGGGTTAAGAGGTTCAGAAAGCTGAGCACAGACGAAGCTGAGCACAGACAAAGCTCTGTGCATTTCTATCATGCTTTCTTAAGTTATCATTAGAGCTCTCATTTCTAGCAAAAAAGCTCTTATTAAGTCTTATTGATGAAATTTCATGTACACATGTAAACCTATTCTTTTGGCTTGCTTTGTTGCAGTTGAACAGAAGGTGTTGTCCCTGGTTGAGTTGGCATCCCAGACTGTTGCTTGTAACATCCCATTTGAAGTTGTAGAGAAATACTCAGAGCCCATCCCAGAGCCGCTCCAGCTGCGCATCACATTCTGGAGTTTCCCAGACAGTGAGGAAGATATCAGGTATCAGTGATTTTTTTCTAAATTTAATCAATGGGCTTTTTTACCAAAACTTAAAAATCAATGAGTTTTTTTATAGAAAAATGATTAAAATGAATGAAAGTAACATTTTTGGGGGGAATTTTGTGAGTCTTTTTGGGCCAAAAATTATCACTGTCAGGTATACAAATCAGCGTTTTTTCCTTTTTTGTTTGGGTCCGGTAAAAGGACCCTTTCCCAATCAAATCTAGGTAACATTTTCCCCAAATTCAAGTTTTTTTTCCCCAAATTAGTCAAAATCCCATCAAATTATTCATAACAGAACACTCGAAATCAAATGCCGACACTTGACTCAAAGCATGTATTGACAAAATTACTGTACTCTTTTTGCTGTGTCCATCATTCAAGTTTTAAAGAATTAAGCTACTTATGATTGTACAATCACTTCATGGATCAAAGAAATTAATTCTTGATTTGGTTTGGCTGTATTGGAGATTTACGCCATATTAACCCTTTACCAAATACCAAATTTTTTGACTGTCCCAATTTGAAAGAGTTTGCAGACAACATTTCAAAATGTGATGGAATTGGAAAATAATGCTTTGATAGGACAGAAACATTACTAATAGATTTATCCATATTAAACAGTAGTTCAGTCATATCTTGGTGGTCAGTGAATTTAACCATGCCCCATCTCAGTATAATTTTGGTGGCCACTTCTAAAGGCAGTTTTGAACCTTTCACAATTTGATCTTATATAACTGACGCCATAGCGATGCAATATATTACGCCAAGTGTGCCCATTTTTTCACAATTCCATATCAAAGCAGCTTTTTGCTTTCCTACATTAACATGATTGATTCGTGGAGAAGTCAGAAAGGATATCAGTTGAGGCTAACTTCAAACTGGGGTACCTGGTATTGCAAGACAGAGTTCTGATGGCAGATGGTTCTACCTGTCATGACCAGCACTTATGACCAGTAGAATAAAGGGTGCATCTCTATCCAATGATCCATGATAAGTCAGGCATTTCAATATTATTGAAAAAGAGTTGTTATGCTGAAAAGATGGCCCCATCCCATCACTTACAATAAGAAACTATCACATTCTCCTCTATTGCCGTATGATTCACATTTCACAAGGGAGAATAGCAATCAGGATTAAAAATGGTGTGAGAAATTTCATGTTACTAACAATTTCCTCCTCATTCACAGTTGACTCCTTTTCATTAGATGAAGGTCCCTTGAAACAGAATGTGTATGAATTAATATGTCAAAGATCTAATACAAGAAATCCATTTTTTTTAGATTGTATTCTTGCCTTGCAAATGGAAGTGCTGAGGAGTTTTCCAAAGGAGATCACCTTTACAAGAACAAAGCTGTCAAAGATGTCCTTCAAATAGGTAAATGGAGCCCTCCCTATCTGTATTGATATAGATTTGTGAGCTTGCCTTCACCAATTGTTTATAATCTTGCCTTTGTTTTGTGTTAATGTTTGCAGACAACATTTAAACTGACATATCTAATATATAAATGAATACTATGTAAACTTGGTAGATGATTTATAAACATTCAGTCTCAAGACTTTATTGCAAAAAAGTTTGTATCAAAGAGTTAGAATTGATTTGGCAATGTAAGGTCTTCATTTACATGGAAATAGATGGCAATAGATGTAGAGAAGCATCTCATTTTCAGACATGATCTGTCTTTTAGTGATAAACCTGTACAAGCAATCATGTTTGTCTTTATAAATGACTTTAAAGTGCGTCATGAAGTAGAAATATAAATTGATCATTTTATTTGTCTGATCATAAGTAGAAAAAATAATCAGTAACTTGAAAAATGTGTTGTGGTTTTAAAATCTAAGGGAGTGTGAATAGAACGTACACAGTGATTTATTTTCAAATTTTAGGGAAATACTGGTCAAATTGGGAAAAAACTTTCTCAATTTTTTCTCAATAATTGGGAAATTTTCAGAAATGACTAAATTCAAACAAGCTTTATTTGGAAAAATAGTCAGTGAATTTGATTGGGAATGGTTCCATTTTACGGTACCAAACATGTACCAAAAAAGATCACTGGTACATGTCATAAATTCACCAAAAATTGAATGCCCAAATAACATTTATTTTTACTAGCCAACAACACATACCATTGATATGATGCTTATTTTGTTGTTTGTATAGGATTCCATTTGAGTGCTACCATCGAGCCTCCCCACAACATGGGGCAAGGTAAGGGTAGCTTCAATGTGGCCATCATGTTTGACAGACGACGGATTTCATCATGTAACTGTTCCTGTAGTAGTCATGCCTATTGGTGCTCACATGTGGTTGCTGTCTGCTTGTTTAGAATTCATCAGGTAAGTGGAAATCAATCAGTGAGTTTATGCTTATGCAAACAGGTTAGATCCAGGCCTGTGATCTAACCTGTTTGCTACTCTGAGTACTCTTTCCTCATCAAAATTAAGCAAATATTCAAGGTTAACATGTTGTATCTGTTGTCTCTGGTTAAAGTAAACAAATTAAAACCACATGACCACTCTCTGATTGGGTTTAAATCCCAGAAGAATTGAATAAGATTTTCTTGAGAGGTAATTACCCAACAACCTAACACAATGGTTATGGTTCTACCTGGCTTGACCAGGACATTTGAGCGTGTGGGTCTAACACTTACCCCCTCTATAGATAATGAGCATTTCCCTAAAACTTAAATCCAGTTGCTGCAACATAAAACCCTCTCAACAGACAGACATTTTTGTCCAACAATCACACTATGAAGACTGTAAATGAGGTTTTTAAAGTGTAAAGATGGTATTTTCTGTATTGTATAGGCTGGCTCTGTAATCCAGAGAGCTCCTGTATCTGAGAGTCTATCCAGGTTACACCGTGATCAGCTACAGAAGTTTGCCCAGTATCTCATCAGTGAACTGCCTCAGCAGGTGAGTCCCCAATCAAGCCTGTCCAACCCTTAACTCCATTCTCATGGATAAAAGTTTTCCGTATTATGACGGAATTCCGTATTTCCGATCTTCGTCAGGGCCGTTTTTCCAAATCGCATAAATTCGAGGAGAAAATTGGGGGGGAAGGGGGGGGGGAGGGGGTAATTCTGCGTAAAATTTCACCATGACATTCCTGAAGTCCAAGGACCGGCAGGTCAAATTGTTGTTGTTATCTTCACTAAACGGAGTAAATAAATAACGTCATCCCATTGGTTAAGAAAACAATGATAATTGCCGAATCAATCGAATTAATTTTGACAACCAATGGGATTACGTTATTTATTTACTTCGATTAGAAAAAGTAATGGCCGACTCCAAACGTCAAACAGTGAATATTTATTGTTAATATTGCAAATGTGAATTGTGTGTCCGATGCCCGATGTTGTAACCGCTTCATATCGAAAGAGAATGGACGTATCTTTCGAAGGTATGTGGATTTTGGATATTTTCGGGGAGGAATTAGTGAAAATTTGATAAAAACTACCGGTTTCGTGCATCCGCCAGTGGACATCAGGAATGTCATGGTGAAATTTTACGCAGAGTTTTGTGAAACTCTTTGCTGTTTCTGATTGCATTGATGGATTTTGATAAAACAAAAAGTGTTTTTGAAAAGAAAAATTATTTCTAGGCACGATTCAGTAGAGATTTTTGAGATCCTGTCAATTTTAAGTGACTTTTGGGTGATTAGTAACTTTCTCATCTTACTGTTACTGATTGTGAAAATAAATTGACATTGTGTAGATCAACTTTCTGCTTTTCTAACTTTTGAACCTTTGATTTGTAGTGTTGTCACCTATTTCACCTTCAAAATGTAGAGAATAATATCAGTGCTTAAGTATATTTGAAGGCCTCAGATTGCACTCCGATATGCTAAAATCCAGGAGCTTCCGGGGGCCTCCTGCACCCTGGACCCCCAGCCAGGGCGTTGCCCTGTACCCATCGGGGGTCCTGCGGCCCCCAGGCCCCCAGCTTGAAATTTCAGTATTTTCACTTTTCTGATCTTTTACCCATGCATTCTACAGGTCCCTTATATGACCAAATTGAAAGCAACATCAGACATTGAAATAGAGAGAAAAAAAGAGATATGCGATATTGGACAAAGATAATTGCAACAAAAGATAGTGCTCATAAGGAGCAGTTAATCCTTTTGTCTCAGTGGTTTCTAAAATGATTTGACGAGATGTGATAAAGTGAGATTATATGATGAAAGGGGTTATTACATAAAATGTTTGTTGAGTTTATTACTTATCTGGTCATAAGTATAAAAGTAAGAATAGTTGTTAAGTATGTTTCCACTTTCAAACAATTCTTTTATATTGACAAAACAAGGATAATCATGTCTTAGTAAACGATAACCAAGTGCCATTTCCCTATACAGATCCTTCCAACTGCCCAACGACTGCTGGACGAGTTACTGTCCTCCCAAGAGAATGAGATGAACAAGTTTCAGGGAGCTCCTGACCCCACAGCCGGTCCCAGTGCCAGTGAGGAGACCTCCTGGTACCTGGATGAAGCCACATTACACGAGAATGTGAAGAAAACACTGGTGAAATTCTGTGTCCCATCCCCAGTAGTCTTCAGGTACATGATAACCTGTTTTATAGTCAAGTTTATAACTAATAAAGAAATACTGTCAAGGACTCCTGCATGGCGCAGTGGTGAAGGTGTATGACAAAATACATGGGGGTCACAGGTTCAATTATCTTCAGCGGCACTTGACTATTTCCTTTAAGTGTCCATGGGCAAGACACTGCAGAGCCTTAGTATATTTATGGTTTAATCCAGGAAAACAATTATATATCTTAAATGCTGTTTATAGCGTGTTAAACCTGATACAAAGAAATACTGTCTGCATTATTTTTTCTTTTGACATAATTTCATCAGGGGGTCTAATCAAGATGTTTTCCACGTGAATGCCTTTTGCCATACATTTTTTGAAGTATGTAGTGTATTTATTTTATGATTCTAAAGATAACAGCAGGGTCTTCCCGAGGATCTTCAGGTGTTGGGATAATTACAGATGCATCCTTAAATGGTGAAAATTTAGGATTCTTTTGGAATTGAAAGACAAAAAATACTGTTTTCAAACAAATTCAAGTGTAACAAACAATGTTACAAGCATGTTGATCAGTTGTGGGAAAAATCAAAAGTGCTGTGGGCAAATTTCAAGCACATTTGGATCAATTCAAGTGCCTGGGGAGTGCTTTTTTCTTAGATTAAGGCGCTTGGGCCCCACAGTGTTTAAAAGACCTGGGGAAGACCCTGAACAGGTAGCAGTCTTTCTTTTATGGGAAAAGCATTAAGAATATTGCCTGTAATATGATCTTATCCCAATGGACTTATGACTCCTCACAAACGTTGTAGAAATATATAACTCATTTTTTTCCGACACTTCTATACATTTATTGGCGAGTATTTGTTGAAAGATTTGAAGATCCAATCACACAGGTGTGACCTTAAAGATGGAAGTAAAAGAACTTCCTTTTTCATTGGGAAGATTTTTGAATGGAAGAAAGTTTCTTTTTTTCAACAGAAATTTTTATCATGATTACCCATAATTTTTCAGTGATGTCAATTTCCTCACACAAACTGCCCCACCTGCAGCGTCTGAGTGGCAAAGTTTGCTTCGTCCACTGAGAGGTAGAGAGCCAGAGGGCATGTGGAATCTACTGTCTATTGCAAGAGAAATGTTCAGACGAAGTGACCACAATGCCATTCCACTTCTAGAAATTATCACTGATGAAGTTCTGCAATGTGAACAGGTATTTTATCCCTTACTTTATGTTGATTTACATAACCTCATCTGCTGCAGAAGTTTTTTTGAAAAAAAAGTATCTTTAAAAAAGATGAAATTGTTCAGGATGAGTAATTTCTCCTTTGTCAGGATAGTTTTTATTAAAAAAAAGTGTATATTTCAAGTGTATATTTCATGCTATTCTGTGGGTACCTTTGTGTTATAGTGCTTTGAGTGTTCAACTAGAAATTGCATGGCATCTCTCCGTTGGATTCAAATCCAGGTTGCAGCATTTGGACTTTTATGAAAGATAGTCTCCAGATATATTTATGGAATGCTGATGGTTCTACCCTGCTTGTCCAGTCCTTATGGGCAGTTGACTATTGGGTCTTTTTCCATCATTTAGAGTCATGGCAACGTAACACAACAGAACTAATGTTGACACTATGTAAAAACCCATGTAGATATACATGATGTTTATGTTGTCTTCTGATTTTGCTTTAAATTTTGACCACTCTTGAACATTTCTATTGGGAAAGCCTTCCTTTTTTCATTTAACTGATTTGTATTAAACCTGCTTCACAAGTATCTTGGCTTATTTTCCTATAGCCAGTGTAGCCAAACAGGTCTATAAAAGCGTATTTGTGAAACTTTTTCATACATCTGTTCTATGATCTGTTAATTTCTAGTTTGTCTGTGATATTTCCTTCATTGTGCTACATTGTGCTACACAGCACTTGTGTTTTATAACCTTTTACAAGATACATTTTGGTAAAGACTGGTCCAGATTGAAAATACAATTCTTAAATGGCAATTGCAAAATGGGATCTCTGAATTAAAACACTTTTTTTGGTTTGTGTTAATGAATGACTGATTACATATCATTTCTCATGAATTTTCAGATTTTGATCTGGTGGTTCACAACAAAACTATCAACCAACTCCAACAACCAGATAAGCACCCGTACAAATGGTAACAATAGTGCCAGTGTTACACAGCATGCGGCCTCCAGTCTGTGTGATGAAATTGTTGCATTGTGGAGACTAGCTGCTCTTAATCCTAAACTGAGTCCAGCACAGAAGGATGATCTCTGCACCAAGTTTAAGGAATGGCATATGTCCACTATAGAAAAGGTGAAGAAGGCTCGGTTGACGAATTCCGGAACATCAGGTGGCGTGTTAAAGAAGGCTGAAATAGAAGGGTTTCCTGGATTTAAAGGAGCCGTGGAATCCTGTTTGCTGTTCTGGGAGGACTATCAGATACAGGGTGTCACTTATTCAGACTCACAAACAATGTGTTTACGGTACAAATTCAACAGAAATCTTGACCCAGATGCCAAAAAGCCCTCAAGGATACAGCCTGTGACTATATGCTCAGAGAATCTGATTAGCACAGACGATATGACAACTCTAGCACAGGCAGCCAATATTCTACAGGAGCATCATTCTCCTCAGGACATGAAGAACAAACGACATCGACATCCCAGCCGACATGGCTACCACAATAATGATGGTGCTCTCAGCTCGGGATCGGAAGGGTTCTGTGAACCAGAGAGGGGAAGCTCCTTGTTTAGGGACTCAGATTCTGGGTCAGAAATGAAGGAACCAAACTCAAGGAGTAATTCTCTGGAAGAGCATGAGCAATTTGGTGTGTTTTCATTAGACAACTTAGAATCAAAACATGGTGTTCATACATTTCATAATCAAATGGACAGGTTGAACAATCTTAATTTTGATGTGGACAGGTATATGGAACTAGGAGCCAGTGAACAGGGTGCTTCCAGAGATAGTGTTAAGCAACCGGGTAATGCGAGCATGGAGGCTGCGCCAGCCCCTGTGGAGCATTCGTCGGAGTCACAGGTTTCTGGAGATGAGTATTCTATTTATTACCATGACAGAGTTAAAGCCGTAGAGTTGGAGAAAAAGAAAAAGGAGAAAAGTAGTGATGAGCCAAACTGTTTTTCAGGAGTCCGAGCCCTTGAGAATAAACAAGAGGTAAATAAACCCAAACTTTGTAAAGAATTAGTCTTATATTGACCTTATGAACTTTTTGAGGGGTTATGTTTCAAGAAAGCAGCAGATGTCATTTGTATGGCTAGGCAGATTACTAAAAAATGCCTTTGACTTGGATTATGCTAATGAAACTGAGATTTAACTAGACTTATTTTTTGTGATAGCTTGGCAAAGGGAATTAGTCTGAAAGAATCTGGAATGTATAAAAAGGATTTTTGAGGTACGGTTAAGTTATCCTAAATTGGCTGAACAAACATTGTTATACTCTTTCTTGATTACTCATTAATTCTCTGAGTATCCTAAGCTGGAAAATTAATTAACAGGCAATTTTTGTTGTTGACATTTTGGTATGCTTTTTGGAAAATATATAACGCAATACTCCAAGATTTATTATAGATCTCTTATTATTGATTTGATTTAGCAATTACTTGTAACCTTATTGTAATTGATGTTACTTTCCAGGTACTTTGTGCCCGAGCGGAGGCATTGCATGCTCATGGACACACCAAAGAGGCATGTAAACTGGCACAACAACTTGCAGAGGAACTACTGACTAATCCACCGGACCTTCTCGGAGACTGTGCAGCTGTGCCAAATGTGAAAGGTATACACTAATAGGATTGAACTTATGATACAAGCTTTGATTGCTTACATATGTACGTTTTGTATTTTGATCTTTAGTAATGCTGGGTAATTTTCTAAAAATATTTTTGTGTTGTCTGTTTTCAAAACCGTAATTATCTGCTAAATTTTGATAAGGAAAGATACTCAGGGTAGCTAACAGGTAAGATCATAGGCCAGCCGCCAATTTACTTGGCAGCTGGCCTGGATCTAACCTGTTTCAACAGTTTGCATAAGCATGAAATGAGCTCCAGCACTGTAAAGGGTTAAACGAATAACATGGGATACGTACAAAAGTGATGTGGCATAAGGAATAATTTCTAAATAAAGAGCTGTTTCATAATGCTATTAACATCAGAATAATTTCATTTGTGTTCACATATCATATTTTTGATACTTTGATGATATGGAATAAGTTAGTTTAGAGAATACATGTTTTTGACTATATGTTCTTATCTTCTATTTTGAGACTGTCAGGATTGAATTAATTCTTTCCTTTCAAAGAAATTGGAATTTACAATGAATTGTGATTCCTTACACGTTTTAAGTATACATTTATCGATATTATTTTCTCATTACAAACTATTTATTTAATATCAAACATTCATTACAAACTATTTATCTACTATCATTATTTTTTACAAATTTTATATCTACTATCATTCATTCATTACAAATTCTTATTTATTTTTCTTTAATCAAATACATTTTAACCTGTAAATACTTTAATATACATTTATCCACATCATCATAATGCGCGCTAAATGACCTTAGCTGTCGATGCACCTTAAAACACCATTCATTCATTCATTCCTATCTTCTAAATTCATTCTGTTGGTTGATGCAAATGCATAATCTGTTTGAAGGGAAAGTTAATACAATTATTTATTTTCCTTGTCATTTTTTGTATTATTAGTAAAGAAGAAGAAGGCTCTAACGAACATAACACTATTGGCAAGTGCAACTCTATCAAAGGCTGCCTTTTTGTGTAGTGTTTTACTGGAGGAAAGAGAGACATGGCATCTGGCGTTTCAGATTGGCATGTTTGTCCTAGAAATGCCCCGCCCGCCTGCTTCATGTAAAGCTTTGGAGGTAAATTGATTAAAATTTGATAAATTCATAAATTAATTAAAATTTCTAAATTTGGTAGAAATTGAACATATTGATCAACAATGGCTTCATAAAAAAGATAACATAACATTCTCGAAGGACAAGCCTATTTCAAGATTGCACAAGATAAATACTTTGTTATGAGCATTAACAGCATTGTTTTCTAAAACATTTTGGTGAATATGTCTTTTTCAAACTTTCCTGTTTATTTTACGGCTGACTACAAAATCGAATCAATAGGAAAAGAAGGTAGTCACACAATTGAATTCTCTTTTTGTCTTCACATTTTATAACATATTTATCAATTCATATGGTCATTTGCATTCAATTATTTTTGTTCTTTTGTGGGATGCAAAAAAGCTTGATGTAAGAATTCTAAATGATCACCTTTTGCCAATCAGCATAGATAGGTTTAGTTTAAATCTATTTATTTTTATATCAAGTTTGAAACAAGTTCTTTCTTCTTATATTGATCACTCTTGTTCCTTCCTCTGGGATAAATGACAATTACATTTATATGAATAAGTAAACCCTGCTTGCAGGAGTTGAACCAACAACCCAAGGTCCATAGCCAATACTATACCACAGGATCACTATCTTTCTCAAACAGATTTGAAGGCTTAAATTCAGATAATATAAAGAATGATATATAACAATTAACAAATTATCATGTAACAATTATAGAATATGATATGATTTATATTTTGAACAGGTGAAATTGGCTTACCAAGAAACAGAGTTGCTTGGCCTGTTGAAGAAAATCCCCCTTGGACCATTGGAGCTGAATGTGCTGAGGGAAAGGGCAGAGCAGTTGAAGGATGGTACCATAAAGACAAGAGGCGACGCCCTCTTGCCTCTCACCCTAGCCAGCTTTATATTTGATGCTCTGTGTCTTGGAAGTATGTGTATAAGTGTTTTATGTTAATCTGTCTTTTTTAAGAGTCAGGTAAAGGGGGTACCCTCCTCCCCTTTACGCTCCATAGTGTCTGGAAAAATCCTGGGGAAGACCCTGAAAACCATAGCCTTATTCTTATTCGTGTTGCCTAAGCTTGTATCTATAGAAAAGTAGACTATTTGATTTTATTAGAATCAACCATGCTTGATAAATCATAGTTAGAGAGGAAGTATTTTAAAAGATGTAAGAGGTGATTCTTGATTTTTAGAAATCGTACTGAGGGAATGATGCAAGACATGATACGTCCTTCATTACTTTAACACATTACCACCTTATGCCACTTTTTGCATTTTGCAGTAGACGACTTTCAAAAAGCAATGTGGCAAAGGAGAAATTGCTTGTAAGTTGTAAGCTTCAAGTAAAAAAAAATTTCGTCTGCAGGTGGTAAAGTTCACCACACTAGTGAAAATTTGTTCTTTTTTTGCACTGAACCCCAAATAGAGGAAGAAACCAGTAGACATGAAGTTGTGAACAAGACTGTGTTCATTAGAAATATATCTGAATCCTTTACCAAACGCCAAATATTTGACTGTTCCAAATTGCAAGAGTTTGCAGACGACATTTCAAAATGTGATGAAATTGATAACCAATCTGAAAGGGCAGAAAACATGATGGGAAAAGGGACAATTGCTCTTTAAGAGCGATTTTTCCTTTTGCCACAATGTTTTCCAGAGTTGTCTGCAACAAACTGGTCAAATTTCATTATTGTTTGGTAATGGGTTAAGTTTGCAGCCTAATGGATAGAATATAGAACTTGATGGCCCCTCTCTGTGTGGGTTCATATCCCAGGGACGGCTTTTTGATTTTCATGAGTTGAAGTTTCCGGACTGTCTTACGGAATGCTGACCATTTCTTATTGGCAGATGAGTGCGGGGTTTTCCTCCCTTATTAAGAGTCTATCATCAAACTGAAATAATGTTGACGCCATGTTAAAACCTATTTATATATATATGTATTTTAAAAAAATCAATGAATAATCTTTTTTTCTTTCAGCCTGCTTAGTTGTTTCTTCCCTACCTGGATCTTTGTCATGCCAACCCTGTAAACTAGTGGGTGATGAGAAACTGGGATTTGAAGGATGTGTCGCTGCTCTAGGTAACTATTGTATTACATTACTTTATGACCATCTCTTCACTAGGGTCATCATAATTACATTACCCTTAACCTTAATCCTGATCTTATTTGGCATCTGCTGCAGGAGTCCTAGTTACTGGGATGATCAGCAGGCGGCTAGATGTTCTGATACAAAATCTCCTATTCTGTTCATTGGGCTGACATCGACGAGGTTTCCTTCCTGTCAGAAACAATTCAGTCCGACCAGGACTTTCTCGGTCTACCTTTTCTCTTTGTGCCAGGAATGGCCAAGTTGAGAACTTCATTTATTGAGGTGGAAGAGCCCTAAACCTGCCCAAACCACCCAAGGTGTGTGTAACATAAGGCAGATGCTACTTGTCCCCACCTTGGTATAGAATGTGTCCGACCTGGAGTCATTAAATGATAATTTTATTAAAGATCCCAAATTATAAATGACAAAAGTTTTGAACCTCAAAATTCAGTTTGTAACCATTCTATCTAACGGATTTTTTTTGTAAAAACCTTACTTGATGCCACAAATGAGGTTTATTTTTGAAAGCATTTACTTTTATCTTTATTGGAAACCTTTTTGTTTAAGAATGATGTTTTAGTATGATTATGATTGGTGCAATGAATAACCAATCAAACTTTCAGTAGTAAAGTTGCTGTGTACAACTCATGTATAGCCTGGCTATTAACTGGATAGTGAGTTATTGAATATTTTTCCGTTTTTGTATTTTTCCACCCAGGTTTGAAGGCCAATATTTCTGAAGCAGAACATCCACTTTTATGTGAGAGTACGAGAAAACAGAGGGGAGAGCTTGCAATGGCCATGCTTCTTCACTACAAAGATGATATTGTCAAACTTAGCAAGGTATGTGTCTTGTTAGAGATTTATATTTCTCGGGTGATCTCAATGGTCTACCTCCATTAACAATGGACAATTAATCATTCATCCATCCCTTTTCTTCTATATTCGTTTACCTAATCAACTATTCTTCCAATCATACTTAACAAACCTCTGGTTTTGTGGGAGTGACCTTTGGCAAGCTACTTCAGAAACCTCCAACATCTCGGTGTTTATATGTTTATATTACAGATCATGGACAGACTGTTAGACAAAGAAGTCCATCCACAGTACAAAGCCCCCAGTCTAGTAACCTATCTAACTCCGAGGTCCACACATACACCATCCAATCCCTCTCACGGAAACTCAATCTCCTCAGACCGTTCAAACGCCACCTCATACCCCAAAACAGGATCTCGCAGCGCCAATCATGGAGCTTCAAGAGTGTCAGAACTGGACGAGATAGGCCTAACTGATCAGCGTGTAGATCCACGTGTAGATTTCAGACAGGAAGATGGAGCTACTGGGACGAAACCCAATACTGGAGCTACTCCTGGTGGTGTAGTGGGTGCTAGGCCTAAAACATCATACACACTGAGATACCCTCAAAGGTAATTGTTACGAAAAAATGTTACAATCTTTTTACATTGAAATGCTAAAAGGGATTCGAAAATACATCAGTAGCTGTTTGGTGGTCATAAATCTATTGTTACTGTACCAGAAGTTATAAAGAAACATATTGATTTACAATGTACATTCAGTATTTATATATTTATGGGTATTGTTTGCTAAGTAATCAAGAAGCTTAAAGGAAATTGACTTACTTATTTGAAGTTAAAGGTACTTGATTGACAACCTATCTCAAGTTACCAAATATATGGTTCAAGTGAGTATTTTTTGTCACAGCTCTTAAGAAGTGAACTACATTTTGTGTTGAAATTATATTTATGGCATTTTGGCTTTAATGCATCTTTAATACTTTCTCTCAAAAGTGAATTATTAAATGCAAACTTGAGTTATGATGTATGAAAGCTAGTAATTTCTTTGTGAAACTAGGTAATAGCTGACAAATAAGGGCTTCCTTATTTCTAATAAGTTCCTAGTTTTGTCATAAATCTTGGGTCACCTGTTACAAATTAGTTTAAACATGTATAAGGATAAATGTAAGCCTTCAAGAGAAGCAATTTCTCCTTTTGGGATTGAAATATTTTAAGTGATACAATGCAGATGCATAAAATGAGTATATGTTAAAGGGTTATACAGCATTAAGCACATAACAATCAATGTTTACATAGTCTGCTTACCTTTCAAAAGAATGTGCTTATTCGTTTTTTACCTGTCTTACAAAAAAATTTGTTTAGTTAACTTAGTATGTATTCATTGCAAAGGTCTGCATATATAGTTTGTATGTTTTAACTTCACAGCCGAGACACAGACAGTTCTAATGTGGAAGAGGAAAGCGATGACTATAAGGCACTGGAAGCCAAACTACGATGTATGGGCATGAAGAAAAAACCATCACAGGGTAAACACATTAAATCTATTAGAAACAATCTGAAGCCTATATTTGGATTAGATTGCTTTTCTCTCAAATGCATTTGTTTGTTATTAGAAAAATTGCCTGTTGGTTAGTAGCTTTTAATGTATCAGAATATGATATTTATTGAATTTCTTTAATTCATAGATGAAATGGAAATGTGTCTTTAATCCGTAGATGAAATGAAAATGTAGAAATTTGGAAGTTTATCAAATGACAGTGACCTTACATGCCTCAATTTAATGTCTAGGCACCTCAATATAGGATGGGTATTTTTCCCCGAGGAAAATAGCGTTCTAATGCTGCTTGGCATATTTCATGGGGTATATAAATCAACTTTATTTTAGCAAGAAACAGGAGAATCTTTTCAAAGAAGTCTTGTCTTTAGCATTTGAAAATAATGCCAACAAGGAAGAACAAGCATATAAAGGAGACATAAAAAACATCATCATGGCTGCATTGCAAGGGGGAATTTATGAACTGTGCACAATAAGCTGCATCCCAAATCTGGCACCAATTATTTTCTTTTTAGAAAATGTTTCCTGCAAAAATATTGTAAAAGCACTTGCCTTTAGAAAACTATGCCACTTAGTGAGGATAAAAAATATAAATCAAGTACTGTAAGAAAAATGTTGTGGATTATAGTGAATTTTGTTCGAATGAAATTAATTTATTTTTTGCTTGTTTTTATGGTAGATTTTATTTTTATTTGAACTCCATTTGAAGTATATTGTTTTTTGTAATATGCAAATTACTTTTTGTTACATTGCAATTAGAATTAGTGAATTGTTTACATTACAGGTATGGCTGCTATAGACAGCAGTGCCCCTGAGACCACCTCCAGTGATAACTCGCCCACATTGGTAAGGCGCAACTGGGCAAAACATCAGGGACCAGGAAGTGACAGTGGCTCCAGTGGGGACAGTGACTCTCTAGGCTCGAGCAGCTCAGGAGATAAAACAGATCTAAGGGCAAAGTTCAGAGATGAAAGGTGAGTGGTGTGGTTGGAAGTGAAATTTGTGGGTACTTTTATTTAATTCTTTACTGTTGGGTCCTTTAGAAATGTCTTTGTAAAGGCATATCTCACAAAGATTAGAATAAAATGTCTTCTACTGGTTAAATAACATCACAGATCTATAAAGTTAAATAAAACCAGAATATTGATACATTTGTCACGTGAGAATTGTAAATAAATTGTGTAATCATGACACAATGGTAGTACACATTTGAAGTGTTGAGTATTTTACATGTTCATATGTTCACCATATAAGGTCTTTAAAGAATCAATTGTATTTTCACTGTTTTTAAATGTTGATACAGGATACTGATTAATGATTAGCCAAAGTTAATGTGTGTTAAAAACCTTTTGTTTAAATGTTTTTCAGTCCACAAAGTCAAATGAACAACAGGGTTGCAGCCATTTCCCAGTTTGTCATGGATTCACGTAGTTCTACCCCAAATATGAAAGGAATGAGGTAAATCTACACACATTTTTTTTTTGATAAACAAGGGGTCCTGCTTTGCTCAGTGGTAAAGGTGGCAGACTTTGAACTTGAGGGTCATGGGTTCAAGCCCCACTGACACCTCTGGTTTTATGGGAGTGTCCTTTGGCAAGTCACTTCAGAGTCCAAGCCTAGTGGATCCAGGAAAGCTGTATCATAACTGAACAGTTTTTTAAACAAAGTGAAACAATAACTTAAACTTTTAAAGATTCCCATTTACTTATTGTAAAGATAAAAATCTCTTTGGATGGTTTTTATTTTTTGTTTCAAATTATGTTTCTTCCTTGAAAGGTTTTCTTCTTTTTATGAATTGAATTGCAGCATTCAATTCTTTGACAGGAATTGTCAACATTGTATTTGTTCAAGGATTTACTGTCATAAGCTTTTAAATGTTATCGAAGAAAATGTTAAAATGATCAGGTTTCATGGAAATCTAAATGATTTATACTAAATAGATATGTATGTTAACTGTAAGACAGAGATTTTTGTGGTCTGGTTTTGTGGGAGTGACCTTTGGCTTGTCACTTCAGAGCCCTAGCCTAGTACTTGTTGATCCAGGAAAGCTGTTACATTACCTAAAATTGTTGGTACAGCATTAAGCATCAAAGAAATTTGTTGATACAACATTAAACACCATATAAACAAACAAAATACTTATTCAGAAGAAAAAAAAAGAAGAAAAACAAAATTTAAGAACCTTTTCAATTTTGTATTAACACATGAACTACATTCACTGACAGATTTAAGGGCAAAAGCCGCATCATGCCTACTGTACCAAACCAGCCAAGTGAAGCGTCGGCACATTGGATGTGGGAGTTGGCCAAAATGGTTCTTAACAAGGCAGGGGGCAGTAGCTCCACATCCCAGTTTATCCAGCCCTCGGATAACAACCAGCACACGGGCCCTCACAGAAACCTGCAGCTGTGTGCCTTCCAGATAGGCCTCTATGCTCTAGGCTTGAATAACTGTGTGTTACCCAACTGGCTCTCGAGGACATACTCGTCTCATGTTGCATGGATTACAGGTATGTTATGTATATAGTTACAGGCCTTTTTTATGCCGTTTTGGGGCCGATATTGGGCCCCATTTCCTGTTCTCTAGAATATATATTTTTCCCCACCTAACATCAAAAAATTCCCCAACAGGAAATTGTTCATGAAGTCCACTCTTTTAAATAAACAAACACTTTTTGACATCAATCTATGTGTTTTATGCATCCTTTATAACTGAGAGGTATTAAAGAACAAAAATAATTGAAAATCCTTTTATTCTCACAAGTCTGTTGTATGAATTGAGATAAAAATAATTTAGGGATATTATGATTTGATAATTGCTGTTCAAATATTCAAAATGTATTCACAAATTGGCAAACTGGTAAATATTTTTGTTATCTTGATATTCAATTTAGTGTGTTTTGTTTTCCAGGTCAAGCTATGGAGATAGGCAGTGCAGCCATTAACATATTGATTGACACATGGGAAGGTCACTTCACTCCGACAGAAGTTGCGACATTGGCCGACAGAGCATCAAGGGGAAGAGATCACAACATCTTAAAGGCTGCTGCACAGTTAGCGCTGTCCTGTCTGCCCCACTCTCAGGCACTAAACCCTGCAGAAGTACAGCGAGCAATATTTCAATGTAAGGAACAGAGTAAAGAGATGCTGGAGAAGGCATGTCTGGCGGTGGAGAGTGCAGCAAAGGGTATGGGTGTATATCCAGAGGTACTATTCCATATTGCCAAGAGGTGGTATGAGCTGTCAGAAGAAGCCGCAACGTCCGACCCGAATGATGATCATCCACACAGACACCATCGAGAGAACAACCGATCTCCCTCCTCCCCGTCGGTCAAACACCCGGATACGGCCGCGTCTCCCCATTCAACCCACTCAGGAGGCACCTCTAGTCCAGCGGGGAATGTTCCAGTCATGCCATATCACAGTAACACTCCGCCAAATGGTAGTAATCAGGTGACGGTGTCCGCCACACAGATCCTCTCCCACAATGGACAGATAGCCACACAGGCCGTCGTGCTGCCCTTCCCTATTCCACCCGTGCCACAGCCTAGTCCACATCATCTCCATCAACTACCTCATCAACAGACCTTCGTACAGCCCACCTACAACATCGTTCAACAGATTCAGCCCTTCGCGCCACCTTACTCACAGTCTGTACCCATGCATCCCCATCAGACCCTACACCCGTATGTCACCACATTAACGTATCAAAATCCCATCCCGTATAACAATATTCCAGTGTTCTCTAACGCGACCCACTACCGCCCAATGGGCCCTAATCAAGGGGTCCAGGTGCTCCCTAGTCAGACCTGTCAGGTGGCTTCCATTCAGGGACTTCAGGGTCCCCCGCCCCATCAACAACAGCTCCCTATACCCCCAGGCGGGGGTGAGGACATGCACAACTATAACCCAGGAAACAGTCATGCCCTCAACATGACCCAGATCAACTATCTTCATGCTGCATTCCGTGTGGGGATGCTAGCGATGGAGACCCTGGCCAGGAGGGTGCATGATGAACGTCCACAGTCCAAGTATGCCAGGAACCCGCCTAACTGTGAGGATGTGAAGTGGTTATTAGGTCTCTCCATGAAACTAGGTAAACTCATATGCATTTCATTTCTATTATTTATTTTACATTGATTTAGACAGAAGCTTGATGCTTATTAGATTCTATTTCGATGACTGCTTCCTTGATACATAATCAATAGTTGCACCAATTTGTTCTTTAGTCACTTAATTTCCACCACCTTTCTCAAATTAAAAATTGAGGGTTCATTGAAAATTTAAATTTATTTATTCTGACACATTATTTTGACTGGTCAGTTGTTTTTTAAAGATTTCCTTTGCAGATTGTGTTCTATTTGTTTCTGGCACATGATTTTGTTTTAAGGTGCTTGTTCACAGAAGAGAAAGCATGAAAGGCAAAATAAAATGTCAATGAAATAATACAGTTTTTATTTGTTGTTTGATATACTATTAAATGTAGCTATTGAAAGCATGATCAATTCAGGAAATGTCAATTTATCTCAGTATGTACAGTTTACATATGGTAGACCTCAAAAGCGATGGCACACTTTTAGATTAAAATGCATGTTAATACACTGTATATACACCTTAAGAAATTAAAAATGATCTAATTTTGCTTTCGATGAATTTTCTACAGTGCATATCAAATAGCAGAACAGCTGTTGGGCAGTTTTAAAGAATTCAATTTCTATCTTCCTTTTTCCACACATCTATGAACAAGCACCTACAAGTCTCTCAAACAAAGAAATGTGTTGAGATTCAGGACTGTACTTAACATGGTTGTGTTTTTCAGGCACAAGTTATTTACAACAGTTTACAGCCAATGTAGTGAATGCTGTTGTGAGTCCATTCTTGTTGCATGACATTGCTATCGAAGCAGCCAATGCCTTGGCCAGAAACAACCCTATAGCTGTCCAGAGTCATCTACGATCGAACATACTCAATCCTTTAGTTCTCAAATGTCTTCAGATGTAAGTTAATATATGACAAGTATTCATCTGATTATTACATCATTTTGACAAAAAAAGAGAGTTTGCACTTTTATCACACTTTTATTAAACTTTAAAACTAATTTGGAAGTATATGATAAAAAAAAAGTTGGTGAGGAAACATTACTAAATCTGAATTGTAGACACATAGTTTGTATGTACTCGTTTTAAACTTGCGTAATGTTAGGTTTGACAGTTCCTATAATATAGAGAAAATTATTTTCTAATTTCACCCCAATTGCTATAAGATAATGAATCTTTTAAATGTTTATTTATTATTCATTTTCAAATTTAGTTAACTTCACCTGTATGCATGCATGGGTAATATGTGTACATGAATATATGACATTTACTTGAATGCTTTTTTTCCAAAAAATGATTTAAAAGATTCAATACAAGTATTGAGCACGAGATTGAATACTTTCATTTGACACACTAAATGACAATAGCTGTTTATCTGCCTTAAAACCACATTCATTTATTTGAATTATTACATAAAGGCATATACAGGGCTATTTGTTCACCCTTGTTCCAAAGTTGTAGTTATCTCAACTTCACTATATATATCACACTGACTTAACTGACGATTATATTACAGGTACATACAGTGTGCCCATCAGCGAATTCACCATATCAGTTCATCAGACTACGAGGACTTTGTTAACACGATATGCAGTGCGAGGAACGCGTTTTATCTTACACAAGGAGGTGTAGCACAATTCAACGATCTTCTACAGAGTTTACGCAGGACTAAATCGTGTCGAAAAGAGTTGTGGCAACGAATCATGAATGGTCTATCGAATCCACCCTGTTGATGTCTGATCCATTGTAACATAATGCCCTGTTTAAGCCTTTACTAAACACCAAATTTTCGACTGTCCCAAATTAAAAGAGGTTGCAGACGACATTTCAAAATTTGATGAAAATGAAAGTGGAAATTAATCATCTGAAGAAGTAGAAAACATTGTGGGAAATGGAGGAATTGCTTGTTATGAGCAATTTCTCCTTTTCCCACAGTGTTTTTCAGAGTCGTCTGCATTAAAGTTGTAAATTGTCGTTATTGTTTGGTAATGGATTAAGCATAAGTAACAAAAGATCCACATGGTTTTCTAGTGCAGTAGACTGTTTTGCTTAGATTATTCCATGTTTACAGTGAAATGTCAAAGATTTTGGTTGTCATCAAAATGACCTCTTATTACCAATGAAATGTTGGAGCTCAAAATGACTTCCTTTTTAGTGCATGTTTACTAGTAAACATTGCACCCCTGCCTAGTCTTGATTAGGAATAGTCGGATAGTGATAGTAAATGGCTTTTTGAATTGGCCTGTTTTTTCTCCCTTTTGAATTCAAAAAGTTCCGTTCAAATGTGTCTAAAAAGTTTGAATGATAAAACATTCCTTTTTAGTGAAGACTCGATATCTTTATACATTCTTTATAGGCAATCATCAACACAATTTATCTATGGCCATGTACAATAGACTTAGTTGAATGATATTGATTAAATGTGCCCATAATCCTTCATTTTGAAACTAATTCTTTCATCGGATTATTTCGGTCATTTTGGATATACATCGGTTGTGACCTGAACTATTCGGTATAAAGCCAATATTTTTGGCACCGACCAATGTTTATCAAAAATGACTTGAGTAATCAAACAAAGGAATTGTTTCAAAAATTGCGGATTATGGGTATTTCATCTTAGTCACATGGCACTCTTATGTTAATGTTGATCCAAACAGAAAGCATTTATGTAGAAGAAAATTTATTGGGTTTGAACACATGAAAATGTATGTTAAGTTTGGTTGAAAGCATAAGGTCAAATGGAGAAATTGTGTTTGTTTTAAAAAAAATTCTTTCTTCTGTTGTAATGATTATCTGTGCTGTGGTCTTAAGGTGAATAAGGTTGTAATTGGACTAGAAATTGAATACTTGTAAACAACTTTGACTTGTCCCAATTGTGTGGCTGGCTTGAAATAATAATTATCAAGACTAAAATGTAAATAATACAAGTTTTCAATAGGACTGAGAGTATGAGGGATTATTAGCTCATAACAAACAAATATGGTTTGTTTTTTGCAACAATATTTATCCTTTGCAGTAGCTGGAATATTAACTCATGGAGTGAGGCTTCATAAGCTTTTCTAAATAGAAAAAGAAATAAGGCCAGCACAATTGAATGATTTCAAGTTAATGAAGCTCTAATATGAACAACATACGAAACAACATGTATATGAAACATAAAAGAGGGTTATGGTGTTTCCAAGAAAAATGTCACAATAAAACAATCTCTCATTTTGACATCTTTTTCATGTTAACCCTTGTTTAAGTGCATTCGAAAATGGTTCTAGTAACTTGAGACATGCCTTTCTATAAAGGACAGGGCCTTCTATATTATAACAAAGCAGAACTTGTTTCAAAGCTATGGATGTGCTATGCTTGTCTTAAACAAGATAAGCAGTTTGTCCACAGCTTTATGACAACATTCAATTCTTTTCTCGTTAGAATTGCATTTTTGGCCAAATATTTCATATTAACTTGTTTTAAAGTAGAATACCCATAATCCGCCATCTTGAAACTCATTCTTTAGTTGGATTACTTCATTGGTTCTCTGTAAACATCAGTTTGGGCTGGAACTCTTCATTGTAAACAAACAGTTCTGGCCCAGACAGATGTATACTAAGAACAGCTAAAGTAATCACACGAAGGAAAGAAATTCAAAATGACACATTATGGGTATTGTACCTTAAGGTAGTCACTGCTATAGATTTGAAAAAAAAAACACACCATGTGACAAAGAGGGAATTTGTGAACAATGAGCAATTTTTTCCCTTTATCAAGATACATTTTGTTTATAACTTCTTTCTAGAGGGACTTTGTTGCTGGGGAGATGTAAAATAGATAAAGGCTGATTTAAATTTTGTTTACAATGTTTGCAAATTCCTATCGAGGATTTTATTTTACCTAATATTTCATCGTTTCTCCTTCAATTTATTATTTTAAATTGGTAAACATTTGGAAAGATAACATAACAATAAACAGATCACAGATTCCTTTCTTTGATGACATGTAGAGTAGATTGCTGTGTATACTTGCACATAGGTTATATTTATTCTATAAGGTTTATGTTAGTGATAGGGTATTTTCCATTGTATGTATGTATGATACTGTATTTGTTAAAAATCTGTTATTGCAAAATGAAAATTGTCTCTTTGTATGTCATTTATGTATACTCTTTCATAATATATGAATCTTGAAATACGACACAGAACCCTTTGAAAAAAAAAATACAGCTAGACTTGCTTTTTGGGCTGTTCATTATTATTTTCTCAAGTGCCCGAACGAAAAAATGACGAATTTTCCAAATTTGCAGCGGTATCTAAACGTGTTTTGGTCACTTCTACACACTTTGCGTTTGATAATTTATCCAAAATGAACCATTACCTTTGTACTAGCTTAGTACCGGTACTTTATATTTTGATGTAATATATTCCTAATACATAAATACAAAACTGTAATTGGTATAACTAATGTGGTTTTCACTATTTCGGTATTAAAAGTAAATTTGTAGATCATTATAGTTATGTTTGAATAAGGTACTGTTCTTGTTTGAATGATAAGATTAAAGTATGTATGTGGGTATTTACTATTCTCGTTATATATCAAAATTTTTATCATGTACAGTGAAGCCTCGTTTATCCGGACCCCGCTTATCCGGATGTCTCGCAATCAGAACGAAATTATAAGGGAACGGAATTATTGTGCAGTATGACTAAACAATAATGACATTTGACCAGTTTGTTGCAGACGACTCTTGAAAACATTGTGAGTCAAGGAGAAATTGCTTGTGACGAGCAATTTCTCCTTGACCCATAATGTTTTTTTGCCATATTAGATAATTAATTTTGAATTTCATCATGTTTTGAAATGTTGTCTGCAAACTCTTTCAATTTGGAACGGACAAAGATTTGGTGTTTGGTAAAGGTTTATAAGTATACACGTGTATATAGACCGTTTATGTCTAAATATGTATAAGACCAAACCCTGCTTCATTAGTCGGGATTATTCGTTAATCCAGAAATTTTGTTGGGAACGGAGGTGTTCGTATTAACGAGATATTACTGTACTTTTTTTCAATGATTTTTCATTTGAAATAGTATGGTAGAATTGGTACACCTTAGTAATATAACTATTTTAAGTGTACCAACAATTCTTTGATCTCACTTTTTGCAATAAGATTGCACCTTACCATGAGTACTTGCTTATTGAATGCTCCTCTGTGTTGCAAAAGGAGTGTCATTTGTCATGTCATCAATAAACAGTGAAATAAAAGGGGAAAAAGTAATACTTTCTTTGGCTTTTGCGATTGTTTTTTGTTCTGGAAAATAGACCTTTATACAAAGTTCAAATATATGAAGTGTATTAAAAGCCAGTATTGGTTGTATGTTAATTGTTCATTTTAACAGAATGATACAGTTGTTCCAAAGCACTGCTGTTTCCCTTTTTTCCTCTTGACCAATTTCCCAAACAATGTTTAAAACATGTACATTGTCAAAATCTATGTAAGGCTAAATTCCCTTACATATGTATATACATTATTAGCATGTTAAGAACGGACAACTCTGAAAGCAAAAGAAAACAGTTACAGCTCAGACCAAAAGCATGGTTCCCTGGTTTTCCAAGTAAATGTTCCAACCTTTAGTTATGGATAGAATGAAAGTCAACAGATGCATGTCTTTAAGCTTGAGAATGCTGGGAAATTTCTAAAAATAGATTTTTGTGTCGTCTGCTTTCGAAACTTTTAATATCTGCTTAATTTTGCTGAGGAAAGATATTCAGAGTAACAAACAGGTTAGATCACAGGCCAGCCACCAATTTATTTGGCGGCTGGCCTTGATCTAACCTGTTTGCATAAGCAGACAGTGAGTTCCAGCACTTTAAGGGTTAAGTCCACTCTTTTATATTCATGTACAAATCAAACTATATTGGTTATATAAACGGCAGGGTATGGCTTATTTTGATTAAGTAACAAAAGTTGTTGTATATGTGTTAGAAATTGATTGTCATGGTGAAGCCTCTATACATTTTCTTTGTAAAAGTTTAAAAGCCATGGACAATTGTTATGTCTTTTCAAATTGACACATATTAGAAAAAAAAGAGAGAAATTGCTGATGAACCAATTTTTCTCTTTACCAACAATATTTTCAATTAGTCCTTGGAGAAGACACTAGTATGTAAGCATTAGTTTTGTAAAAAGTAAATTGTTCCTTTTATTGCATTTGTATTCTGTAATTTAATTTTTCTGTGATTTAATATTGAATTCTTATTTATTCAAATGGAAAGTGTTCAAAAGGTTCAACTTGTGTTATAAAAACATCTGTAATTAAGGGGAATAGGTCTTGTATAGATGGTTAGACTCATGCATTTGACACATAGTAACAAAATTAAAGTAGACCAAATAGATTATTTCCCTCTATTCAATGCTTGATTATCTTTTCTAATACCATTACATTAAACTTTTATCTAAAACAATATAGTTCCACAGCATAATCATTTACAACAATAAGAAGGGTTGAAAAACATTAAGACTTCAGAAGAAGGATATTGTTAATAACAATATCTTTCTTCTAAAGTCTTAATGTTTTTTAATCCTTCTTATTGATGTTTTAATGTGTATCTTCACTCGCAATACTTATTCATGTATTCCTTGCTTGAAAGTGTTTGGCTGGCTATTCATGCTGTTAGCTAAACATTTTCAATTGGAACCTTAAGGGTTCAGTACAATATGATGGTTAGCCGTCCTTGACAAAAGTGAAGCATTTACTATAGCCTTCTCTGAACCTTCTGTCTGTCCTAATTTGATGAAGGGTAATAGACTAACAGGTTTCATTTCATGTAGATTTGCAGTGTTACTGCCTAGATATATCTTGTAAACCTTTGTGTTGTACATTATTGAAAATACATTTATTGTTTTAAGATGAATTTAATAATGTTATTTATCAGGTAGCCAAACCCATTTCCCTACATGGAAAGTAGTGATTGGCTGAAATTGAAAGCAAAAGAAAACAATACATTAGGAAAGAATTTCATTTTGGTATTTGAAAGGAACCATTTTGACAAAAAAAAAATTAGTCATAAGTAGCAACTCATCCTTTTGTCAAATAGTTATCTAAAATTGTCAGCAATATCTACTTCAATGTGGTTTAACCCATTACCAAACAATAATGACATTTTACCAGTTTGTTGCAGAGGACTCTGGTAAACATTGCGGGGTAAGGAGAAATTGCTCATAACAAGTAATTTCTCCTTTTCCCACAATGTTTTCTAACCCTTCAGAGGATTATTTTCCAATTTCATCACATTTTGAAATGTCGTCAGCAAACTCTCTCAAATTGGGACAGTCTAAAATTTGGTGTTTGAGAAAGGGTTAATGGAGTAAAAGGTTAAGAAATGTTATTCATAATTTTGAAAATTTTCAACCCCTCCACTTGTCAGAATAATCTTATGTGTAAAGAGTTACAAACTTGTTTTAAAATCAGAAAGCTATCCATTGCTGAATTATTGTTCGATAAAGACATCATTGTGATAAAAGGAGAATTTAATGATATACTGGGTTATCCCTTATAGTGCTGGAACCAACTTCATGCTTATGTTAACAGGTTAGATCCAGACCAGCCGCCAAGTAAATTGGCAGCTGGCCTGTGATCTAACCTATTTGCTACTCTGAGTATTTTTCCTCATAAAAATTAAAGATTATTTAAGGTTTTGGAAAGCAGACAACACAAAAAAAATTAGATTTGGAAAATTACCCAGCATTCTAAGGGTTATCCTCTTCTATTGTAGAGTATCCTGGGGCTTTATATCTTGTTTTACAACTGGTAGATTATGTAAGAAGCTCGAAAAAATTAATTGTCTCCATTTTATAACTTGAATACTGTTCTTTGTTTTCCTCTCTGAATATTAAATGCAAAAAATTTATGTTCTCTTTCTGACAAAGTTTTCAATTGTTTTCAACTGTAAATGTTTTGAAGTTGTCTTCAGTATAATAATTATCTATAAAAAAAGTTTACTAACTATAATTACAAAGCATCAAAAGAAAAATTGCTTGTTGAAAAAAGCTTTTGAAACTTTTATTCAAGTGGTTTCTTAGATAAACTTTCACAGTATATACATCAAATGAAATCATTTTAGGCAAAAAGGATTAATTGGAGTTTCTTTAATTGAGAACAACATCTGGTTATTTAAGAAATTGAATACTATCTTCTGAATTTTGCAGTTTCAATTTTTAGTTTGACTATTTTAAAAGCGAGATGAACTTAACTTATCACTTTAACACTATTGTCATCGTCAACTTTCTTTAGCCCTTTACCAAACGCCAAATATTTGACTGTTCCAAATTTAAAGAGTTTGCAGCAACATTTCAAAAGGGGATGAAATTGGAAAATAACTTTTGATTGAGTAGAAAACATTGTGAGAGAAGGAGGCATTGCTCGTCACGAGCAATTTCTCCTTTTCCCACAGTGTTTTCCAGAGTCGTCTGCAACAAACTGGTCAAATGTAGTTTTTGTTTGGTAATGGGTTAAGGGTCTGCATGCAAGTTGGTCTCAATAAATACTGAAGGGATTGTTATTTTTCTTTTACATGTAGTCAGGGTCGTCATGTTAGGTCAGTAACGATGCACTTTAACTCTGGCATTGACCAGCAAATTATGGCCTTTTATTTGTTCTTAGAAATTCATGGATAAGTGTTTTCCTGAAAGTTGTTTTTTTCATTATTTATTTAAGGCAATGAATTTGAAGTTCATTCAATTACTTTTGGTAATTTTGTTTGGTTGCTGAACAAGCCTGATTAATTAATCTTGCTTGAATTTTTGGCAAATTATGACCATTTGTGTATTTAATTTAAATCTTGGTAAAAGTTTAACTGTAATATCACACCTCAGACACAAGTTGTGTGTTACTGACTTTTTATTAAAAAAAAAAAACAATCTTCAAACTGACATGAAGTCTATCCTCCCTTATGACTGGACTGTATCAAACTCATAGATCGTATATGATTCTTTATTCTGGGTTCTGATATGTCTGTATTCTACACTGTGTGATACTGACCTATTTGAACTGAGAATGATAGAGTCTGTCTTTGATTTTATGTCCTTCACCCTTTTGACATCATGATCAAAATCTTTATCTTCCTTCAAAAGAACTGTAGAAAAGATAATAAGACAATTTATCCTCACCATCACCCGATTTCATCAGAGACATAGATAACATGGCAAGGGCTCAGTGCAATATTATAGTAAGTGTTTCATGTTAGTGAAGCACTTACTGTAGTCTTGTGCTGAACCCTCAATGTTATCTATGTCTCTTATTCCATTGACTGAATGTCATGTCCCAACTTCATTCTCCTACGCAGTGATCTCCTTTCCATTAGGTACTGTACTGCAGAGTAGCAAAGGGAGGTTATCCTGCGTGGAGTTTGGTCCAACTCTATACAACTAGCATACATTGGTGTTAGTAGTTGTTCTCACAGAGTAGTTTTGTCATGCCAATCAAATAAAATCATGTCAAAACTTACAACTTTTGTTTTGTTACTTTATTACTGCCCAATCAGATGTCCAGATGGTATCCGTAATAATCTCTCACGCTTGTGTAGTTCTTTTCTTAACCCTTTACCAAACACAAATATTTCGACTGCCCCAGATTGAAAGAGTTTGCAGAAGACCTTTCAAAATGTGATGAAATTGGGAAATATGCTTCTGATAGGGCGGTAAACGTTGTGGGAAAAGGAGAAATTGCTCGTTAAGAGCAATTTCTCCTTTTCCACAATGTTTTCCGGGGTGGTCTGCGACAAAATGGTCAATTCTGGTCAAATGTCGTTATTATTTGGTAATGGGTAATGCAAAACTATAGCAACTCCTGAAAAAATCTGGTTACAAGATGTTGCCCACTATCGACCACTCTGTCTTGTAACTGAATCGGTATGTCCCAAGACTGAAAGCTGCGTGGCATATCTAGTGTTCAATGCAGTACTATAGTAAGTGCTTCACGTGTGGGCATGCCTTTATATAGTGTTGCATTGTGAGTCGAAAACGTGTGATAATGTATGAAGCTTCCTGTCAGGGATCTGGAAAGAAGGACGGATAGAGAATGCTTGAAAAGAAAGTACAGCAAAACTTTCAGATGGTCATACACAGATAGGCAGGTAGACTGACAAGATTTTGAGCTAGCTGACCGGATTAAGCCAGTAACGATCTTTGCAGCTTCGAGCTGAATCTTTTTCTAGTCTTTCCCTTTCAATTTGTGTACAGTTGTCCAAGACAGAAGATGCATATATCCCAAGGAGTTTTGATGAAGAAGGCATTATATTGTTTATACGGGAAGACCATTTACCGTTTTTACTCAATGTCACGCCAAAGCATTTATGAAAAATATACTTATTTACACTATGGGACCTAAACAAATGAATGCTCCTACATAAGTGCGTTCCTTAGAGAACCCAGCTCAGTAATTGGAATGAGAAGTGATCTCTCTTTCCATTAGGTAGGAAGCAACAGCTGAGTTGCAAAGGGAATAAACTTGCGTGGAATTTGAAACGAATGCAGTCTGTGGTTCCCTCCCCTACCACTAGGTTACGACAGGGAATCAGATCTATACTATATATTGAACGACGGGAACCAGATTATGTAGGTAATAGTTTAAAAATAGAAACCATATTTCCTGCACGAGCTTGTTCGAATTAAACACCGGCTATATAAGGTAGATTACAGCAAAGAGCGCATTGCAGTTTGCACTGTATTCATTGAGAAGGGTTGATTCGTAATTCTTTTGAAAATTAAAAGTGAAACAACATTCGATTCAAAATATTAGAACACATACGTGAGTAAGTTATCTGTTACTTTAATAAGTTAGCAAATTGTAGATTATGTTAATTAATAGTAATCAAGTTAAAGTTGAGATATCTGCATCCGATGATATCAACAACAGTTATCAAGTAGAGAATCATCTATGCTTAAGTGCCGTATTGCCATATTAATGATTGAGCTGCATGTAGTGTAATTGATATAGTTATTGTCTCTTTTTGTTATAACGTTATAATTTTATTTTTATTTTTTACGGAAGCAATTAAAGATATGTACGATATGGAAAGATTAAAATTTTGAAGATAATATGTAATGGTGATAAAAGATTGAATGCAATTCATTACTCATCAAAATCGATCATGATTGTTTAATATTGATCGATGATCGATTGATTTGGATTTAGATTGGTCCATGATCAAGGCGAATAAGGGTAGTTTCAGTATGTGTGTTTTCTTTTAACATCATGGCGAAGTTCCAAGGGCAATATTTACACTTTATCTTTTACCCTTTATATGGTAAACAAATCTAACAAAATGCACCACCAACCATAGCGTCACATACAAGACTATACATGTCCGATTCTGGAATGATACATTTGTTTTCAAAATGATAGAAGACATGCATAGCGATTTACTCCGATATATACATTAACAAAATAGAATATCAGAAGAGACGAAAATACTTTTAACCTAAGGACGATGTGCTTGGAGGTCAGTGTTATATTTTAACTGCTCATGCTTCATATTTGAAAACCCTTTGTTGTAGGTAGGTGTTAGAATCGTCTCATTGAGACTAACACCTAACGTATAACATGTACCAACAACAAAGTGTTGCTGTAATGAGTAAGTTAACACACGTATTAGTATATGGTTCACTTGGTGACCGGGTTAAAAAATATCAATAAACTCAATCATCTTCCCACACTCATTGAATGAGGGGCTGACTCTCGGAGTAATAAATTATAAGGTATATGTGTACTTAATCAATTGAACACACATGCCAACAGATCTTTGTGTGCAAAATACAATCTAAGACTTTTTAACATACATCCATTTGAAATAGCAAAAACGAGTAAATATATATTCTTTTGAATTGTGCAGATAATATGCATCTACAGGGGGAATGGGTTTTCTCATTTGCCATTTCCTTTCTTTTTTTGTTTCTTCTTTTTTTATCCTTACACTTTTTTTGGAATATATTTAGAAGTCGACTAATACTGTCCAACTTCCAAAGAAGGGTTAAACGGCTCTTGTTTTACTCCTAAACGGCGTAAACTTCAGAAACATATCAAGGGCTTGTAAGAATAGGGTTAAGTGTTCCTTTTGGCGAAATACATGCTACATTATATCTTCAAGAACTAGTTTTTTATGGGATATTTGCATTGTTTACGAACAAACATGATCTTGTATATGTATATTGAAAACTTTTAGATGAATAATAATTGAACCAACACATTTATTAGCCAGCTTTTGAATACATGTGGCAAAGCGTCATTTTTACAAACCTATTAAATATACGTTTTGGGTAACAGATTCTTTACGCGCTCAAACGCTTGAATACAGTTTTCGATGTGGGAAATAAGTCTGATTTGCAGATGAAATTACTCGCCAAGAGCAATATCCGCATTTAGTCAAAATGGTTTTAATGAGTCTTTATTCATTCTAAAGATGTAGGTTGGGAGAGAACCAATATACTCACAGGTCTTTACGAAGCCTAGTTTGAATGGTATGTCGAACAAATATCGATATAGCATAAGCCTCCATTCAATATCCATTCAATAACTTTTTAAATGCGATATTGATTTTAAGCACCGTTTTTACCAAGCAGAATACATTATCCGAGCGTTGTGAAAGGCAGACGAGTTCACAATCAATTTATAGAAAGGGGAATTTCAATACTATTCCTTTTTCTCCAAGACTTTGTGCATATTTGCGTCCACTAAAATTTGCGTCCACTGTAGTTTCTTTCTGTCTCAAATAAGTTAAGACGAGAATATTGCACACTGTTTACCAAGCGGCGATAAGTCTGAATGTCAAGAATCAACCATCTACTTCACAAGGACTCATATGCACAAAGCCAAATTAGAAAAATTTGAAAACTACTGTGATAATAGAAGATATTGCCTGGTACAAGCACTTCTATTTTCTATCTCAACGTTTCCTGTTGTCATTCACACTATTTTGTAACTTTGATAATTGTCGCCTGCTGTTGCTTTAATTCCGCATCATTCAATATGTTCCAAACGATGGTCTTGGTTAACCCTTAGAATGCGGGGTAATTTTCTAAAAATAGATTTTTGTGTCATCTGCTTTCCAAAACATTAACAAGCTGCTTAATTTCGTTGAGGACATATATACCCAGACTGAGAGTAGCAAATATGTTAGATCACAGGCCAGCCGCCAATTTACTTGGCGGCTGGCCTGGATATAACATGTTTACATAAACCTGAAGTCGGTTCCAGCACTACTAGGGATAATTCATAAAAGAACTCGTTCTTATCCAGGTACGAAAGCTCCTATTCCCGAAACATAAAATCTCAAAACGGAACCAAGATGGCCGCGTTACCCGGTGGTCCTCTCGAGATCTGCTTCTCCTTCGACACGACACAGTCTATGACGTCATACATCGACCAGGTAAAAGCGAGGCTACAGAGCATGGTGCAGCGCCTCCAAGCGGACATCCCAGCGATACGCATCGCGTTATGCGCGCATGGCGACCATTACCAGCCAGATTTCGACAACAAATCCCCGTACGTGATGCTAAAACTCGACTTCACGGACAACCTGGCGGAGATGTGCCAGTTTATCCAGAAGGCGGATCCGACATTCGGAGGTGACTGGCAGGAGTGTTATGAGTATGTCCTGAAGGAGGCAAGGGAGTCGCTGAGCTGGAGCGGTCATACGAACAAGGTGTTCGTGCTGATTGGGGACGCTCGTCCACATACGAAGACGGACAAGGACAACATAGGGCACATTGACTGGAAACTTGAGGTTGACGAGCTTGTGAAAAAGGTATGATGGATCGACATAAGTTGAACTCCCGAGCCCATGTATATATACCCGTGCACCCAATCTTGGTTAGGCTACCGTAGTAAAAGGAGACACACTTATAATGTTTAAGTAAACGACTTGAGATGAATGCAAGTCACTCAGAAAGCTCCATTTGGACTTGCATCCTGTATCAAAATCGCCTCGGACTAAAAAAGGTTCATGTTGAAAAATGGTCGCTCACACCAAGGTTGTTTGAATATATACATGTATTTGGGAATTTTGTATTGACTTGTATTGATTCAAGTCTCCGTTGAGTTCTTCGTTATTGTGTTTGTTTTCATTTGAAAAAAAAATGGGATTAAGAAAATATGAAACACAGATGATGTGATGATATTTAATGAAATCATACAAAAAAAATCACAATTAATTGTTATATTTAACCAATCTATGTGTATTTACATAAATATTTAGTCCCTATGTGTAATCCTGAAATCAAGTTTGTTATCCGTCGTAAAACAGCAGAATTTCCCCAGGATTTCTGTTGTATTCATGCACTACCTATGAGGTATATATACCGGCTTGTGCCGGGGATGGTCCCGTTTTAAGTTTTTATAGTCCTGTAAATCCCGTTCAAAAGTTTTATAGTATTATTGAGATATAGTGTAGCTCACATGTGGAAGGTATAGGGCTGTCATACAAAAGACCCTAACCCAAAAGTAGACATAAACTCCCTTATTGTCGCTAAATTTTTTAAAGTTAATTAAGCATTACAATCAGAATACATAATCCAGATTAGAAAAGGATGACACTAGTTAGTCCCATGGATCAAGGACACATGAACTGTTACAATAATATAAGTGAAACATTGTTTTAAACGGAATTTAACCCAAAATTATTAAAAATCCCAGCAGAGTCTTTATAGTGAATTCTTTTCAACATAGTTTTATATCATTAAACAATATGTAAGTTTACACCTGAATGAAATATTCATATTTACTTCTTCTCCCCATCCTAGGGTGTGACAACTTACGGTATTTACTGCAACACGGACTACAGTAAGAAGAATGACCGACAGTTCTTCAGGGACCTCGCTAAGCGTGGCGGAGGCAGCTTCCTGCAGATCGAGGATTTTGAGGACATCTTCGACACTCTGATGGCTATCTGTTACAGGGAACACGACTCTACGGCCCTGCAGGTAGGTTTGACGTATATAGTTCTAGTGTTTCTTTTAGTATAGACAATATGTATGGTTCCATCACTTTCTTATGCATACATGTATATGGTAAAGCTCTTGACTAATTGTCCGTTGTTCCCGGGTTCCATCCCATGGTTCGCCGTTAGAAATTTCAGAGATACTTTATTCTAATTCCCGCCTCACCAGTCCTTCGGATGAGACTTGAAACCGATGTACCGTCCCATGAGTAGCCACACATTGGCTTATACAAAAAGGAACATAAAACTACCAATATCTGATAAGATATTTCAGTTTTTTTAAATTGATGTTTCAGTTTTTTTAAATTGATGTATGCAAACAATTCAGTTAATTCTAAAAAGATATGCGCTATTCGTTTGATAAAGGATTTTTTTACTGATCTTAAATCAATTTCTGACCCACGTGACTCAAATAATGCGATCGATATAAATTAAATAGGTGAAAGTCTTTTGCTATTGCCTTCAATTAAATTCTTTACCATAGGTAGACAACATTTGAAGTAGACGACATAAGAAAAGCCTTGTAAACATTTGAAAAACTTTCAATTCTGCTGTTATGATACGTGAATAGAATGACATCGCATTCTGACAAAAATAGAAATTGCTTGTGACAAGCAATTTCTGCTTTTGTTACGATGCTTTTTTAAAGCCTTCTGCTGCAAGAAGCAAATATTTGACGTTAGGTGGTAATGTATTAAATCACTAACAATACCCTGTAAAAAGGTGATATTAGATACAGATAGATGTTAACGTAAATATCTTTTCTCTACAGCTCTATGAGGACGAGGTGAAATCTCGCGAGGTAGCTCGGCCCAGCAGGCACGTAAACAACGTTTTCTCGACGCTAAAGAAAAGCGTGTCGAACGCTTCAATGACGTCAAACTCCTCACTTAGATTAACGCCGGTCGTTGGAAAAACACCTGCTGCCGTGACGACTGCTGGCAAACAGCCCGTTGTCAAGGGACCAATTGTAAAACGGACTGTTGTCAAGGGCCCCGCTGTAAAACGTACCGTTGTCAAGGGACCCACTGTAAAACGTACCGTTGTCAAGGCGACAGGCAAACATGGACCAGTCGCTAAACAACAGGCGAAGGCAACTGTAGAAAAGACATCGAAGAGAAGGACACCAGCCAAACAGGTTCGGAAGACCACAGTTGTTAAATCGCCTAAAATAAAGACGATCAAAACAACTCGCCATGGATATGTTCAGGTATTTGTTGATTATTCATTCATCTTTTGACAAACAATTTGGAATGAGGATGTATGTTTTATCATCAACAGAGAAATTCAATTTAAATAATATGGTACATATTGCAGCATATGAATTTAAAGGAATATGCTTAATATATGTTTTATATATGTCGCCTGAAAGACTCGCGCCTACAAAATTACAATATGTACGGAAACTAACATATTAAAGAAGCAATTACGTACAAATAGAAAGAAAAAACAAAGACACAAACAAAAACCAAAACCCTGAGTAAATGGATGTTTTTTGTTGTTGAAAATGAGATGTCAGTATTTGGTGACGAAACTCTCATAGTTATAAAAGATCACAGGTCGTTAAACATAAAATTTATATGTAACCTTTTGGATGAGGTCGTCTGGCGCTTATTCTCAATAAAATGAAACCAGCTTGTCGCTTTCTGTTGAAATATGCATACTATCCTGATTTTTTTTAGATGTATCCGGATTGACCAATTCCATGTTTTTGTTTCAGCCTAAACTCCGACGAGAGAAGGTCCCGGAATCCAATTTCATTCTTCGGGAACTTCCGTGGTCGTCATGGAGACCCGCATTCTGCAGCACATGTCTCAACAAAAGCTGGGTCAAACGGAAAACTGGGCTAGGATACAGGGCAAGAGACTTGTTCAAGAGAGATAGAAGAGCAACAGCCATCTACGAGTTCTCTGTAAGGTCTAAAACCGGAAGTCGAAAGATCATCGTATTCCGGTGCACGGCTAACACGCAATCATTCTCACATAACATGGAATCCCATTTCAAGGGTCCCCTTAAAACCCGATTAGATAACATTTTGCGGAAAGACTGTGTCGTTTTTGTGCGAAGGCTGATCCTTGGTAAAAGCCGGGTATACAGAAAGGCTTGTGATAGCCTGAAGTTGTACAGTTATCTCTGGGAGGCCAACAGTCAACGTGATTATGTGAACAAGGATGGGATGGTCATATAAATATCAACACAGACTTGATAGCCATGTCATTTACCATTTACCAAACTTTAAATTTTCTACTGTCCCAAATTGAAAGAGTTTGCAGACGAAATTTTCAAAATGTGATGAAATGAAAAATAATCTTCTGATAGGGCAGAAAACATTTTGGGAAAAGGAGAAATTGCTCTTTAAGAGCAATTTCTCCTTTTCCCACAATGTTTTCAGAGTCGTCTGCAACACACTGGTTAAATGTCGTTTTTCTTTGGTAATGAGTTAACATCCCTTATGCGTGATCCTTTATGGGTGGCACCGTACAAGCTCTCATTAAAGAAACTTCATAAAATGCACCTTGTTCCATGACTACAAGGGATGCGCAATGATCATCATTTGTAATTTAATTCAAATTGGTTACATTTTGTTCATGGATAAGAATTTCTTTTCTAAATACTTAGATCAGCAAGATTCCATCTTATTCATGTTTATTCAGATATGTGTATTACATGTAGATAAAAATACTAAACTGCTTGTCACATATTTTGCCAGCTTCTATTTTTTTTTTACTTTCACTCTTGTAGTTATAAAAAAATATATTTTAGCTATGGTCAATACCAATTAACATATGTATATATTTCGTTGATTAATTTAGCTAGAAAGTGTACTAACCAGTTACATGTCTGCGACTGTACACTTAGGATTTTTACTAAGTGTGTTAACCTGCAAATACAATTCCTGATCACTTTGTGTAGAATTTCCACACATGTTGGAAATGAAGACGGCATGGTAGGTTTAGTGTAAGAAAATCGTTTCACGTAAACCAGGGTGGCATTTTCATCCTCATTTCTATTCAGGAAACCCAAAATTTTAGAAATGATCTACGGAAAAACTCCCCCAACTACACTTGATGATCATGTGCTGTATTAGTTTGAGTAGATATTGGTATACACGTACACGTTTTTATATCTTTGAATCTCATCTACTAGTAACTGAATCTTATACAATTCTTAATAAGAAATATGGGAATAAAGTAAAATGCTGATGATACTAGTTATTGATGTTTGGGTGTTTCTAGCCGATCCAGATCTAAAAGAATGTCCATTTGTCATGACATAATCTGGTTGTAGTCTGCGCCATCTTTTGTGTGTAGATCCACTTTTCTCCTTTTACCCTTTACCAAACAATAACGTCATTTGACCATTTTGTTGCAGACGACTCTGGAAAATATTGTGGGAAAAGGAGAAATTGCATAATATTTTGAAATGTCGTCTGTAAACCCTTTTAATTTAGGACAGTCGAAAATTTGGCGTCTGGTAAAGGGTTAAGGAGTATCGAAGACATTGCTTCCTGAGGCGTAGGGTCCTTACCACCCTATTACCCACCCCCTCGATCCCTCCTCACCGCATTCCACAACATAACAACTTTGTGATTGTTTAAACTTATTTATTTTGATTCAAATTTATTTATTTTACATTGACTATGACGGTAGCTTGAAGCTTATTGAATTCACTCTCGATAACCGCTTCCTGGATACGAGAAGTTAATGGCTAGTCCCTGCAACTTTCACCTCGCCTGACGGGAATCGAACCCGGGACCCTCGATGCTAGAGGCCGACGGTCTACCTCTGCAAGACTGACGCCCTAACTTGTAATTTTAGTCTCTCACAACTAAGACAAAATAACTTATAAAAAACTTTCGAAATCACTTACATTTCATAAAGACCGATTTACTATTTGTAAACGAGTATAAATAAGAGTTAATTGATAAGAAGCACTGAATGTTAAAACTGTGATTGCTTCAACATACAGTCGAGTCCCGATTATTCCAACACGCGTTATCTGAAATTCATGCCATACCAGAATTAGTGTACTGGTCCTGTTGATTCAATGATGAATGGTGTAAGAAATTGTTCATTAGTTTCCATTTCTTCATAACCGGATAACTCGAAAAATACATGTGGTCCCGTCGACTTAAAAAAGAACAGGATTTAATTGTTGACGATCATATGATGAGAAGAAAATGCCGGGTCTTGAATTCTTATTGATGTCTGCCCTATGGAAATTTACCTTCATGTTGGAAAGCAGTAATTAGTTTCGAAGAAAAAAGATAAAGACGGTTTGGGGAATGAAAAACCAGCAGAAAGGAACATAACGCTTTGCATATGTTTAAACTACTACATGTATTTAAATCGACAAATAAATCCTCAATCGTATCTACTCGGCAATCCCCGTAACAAGTCGGTAGATATACCTCGTAGGCAGTGCATGAATACACCAGAAATCCTGGGGTAATTCGCCTTATTTCCGGCGGATAACGCAAAATGCATACAGGCACTAAATATGTATTTGAATACACACGAATTGGTTATATATCACAATTGAATGGGTTTTTGTACCCTTTTCATTAAAGAAGATCATATCAACACATCTTTGTTTCATATTTTGTCAATCGGCTCATTTCGGCAATCCCCGGCTTGTGACGGGGATTGCCGAGTTGATACGATTGGCCCTTCGTTGCTGACCTACTTTCAAAAATGGCTTCCCATTACCTCCGAGGTTATTTTAAGAAATGGCCGAGGTGTTCCGAACGATAAATTCTAAGCAATATACATTGTATCAATAGAGATGATTGTGTTAGTTATTTATGGCTGAGCTATATTCGTGAGGTAAAATGGACAAACATGCATGAATTCTTTATTCCCGACTTGCCAGGCCGAATGCTTTATGTTGGTGATTTCAACTAAGAACTATGTTTTACACGTTTTGCTTCGGTAATAGGTCTCGTCTTATATCAAACACACCTCATCTACAAAACAAAGTTGATCATGCGCAAAGCTTGAACGTCCAATCTGTTTATAATAAAATGTTTAGAGATGTGTCATTTCAAAATATCTCAGAATTTATTAGCTTGCCTAATCTCTCACAGCTCTTTTTAGATGGAGTTAAGATACTGTGCCATGACCTTTGCCGATGTGGATAATCACGAGCAATCTATGTGATCCATCCGGTTCGAAATGGCTCTACTAAAACATCTGAAATATCACGAAATAACCCCGAGTCTTGAAATTGAAACCCGTAATGTACAAGTCGGACTTTCGACTGAGCTTTCATAGGCGTAGGAGCCGGGGGGGCCAGGGGGGGCCCGCCCCCCCAATATCCAAACCGGGGGGGGCAGACTATACTTTGGCCCCCCCCCCAATATTCACAATGGCAAATGAAGATATTTGAAAAGAAAAAGGAAAAGAAACGAAATTTAACAACAGAATAAAAATAAATGTGTATTTTTGTGCTTTATCTAATTCCAATTCGCCTTTTGTAACGAACAATAACCAAAATCTGTTTGACGTCATCATCGCAAATGACAATCTGAACACATCGGGTTTATCCAATGAAAACTCATCTCACAAAAATACCCGGGAAGTTTTGATTAATAATGGTGTAATAGAATTTGTTCTAAGGAGTCAGACTCAATATTGTCTTCAATTGTTAGCTAAAGGTTGAAGGATAATTTATTCTCAGTCACATAGTAGATGAATCCGTGGCTGTGACAGTCTAGTCGCTGCTATTTTTTGTGTAAATCAATACATTTGATTTCCGCGTGAGATCGAGACCTGGCATATCCTTTTTTTTTTTTTTTTTTTTTTTTTTATTAAAGATACACATTTTCATACGCTTTCTTTTAATTCTTAAAATGTTATCGAATTTGTAAATGCATGAATAGTCATGAAAAGTTTAGGAACATTTATTCTTAGACCGGTCTTCATCTGAAGTTGCTAATGTTGAAAACGCTCCTACGCCTATGGCTTTTTATTTGGATTAGGAGATAATCGCGACACAAAAGCGACATACAAGGGAAATAACCCGAGCAACACTAAATTGAAATATGAGCAGATATTGCCTCCCTTTTAAACCATGAACTTTGAATTGTTTCAGTTGTCCGCTCATGTCACACGATTAAATCGTCTTCGATAGTTTATACCAGTACACGTACCGTGGATTGTCTCTGTGATAGAAATGTTGCCTTGTTGAAACGACGTGGACCATCAGACATTGAGAGCCCCCTAAGCTTTAACCCTTTACCAAACACCGAATTTTCGACTGTCCCAAATTGAAAAAGTTTGCAGAGGACATTTCAAAATGTGATGAAAATAATCTTCTGTTAAGGCAGAAAACATTGTGCGAAAAGGAGAAATTGCTCGTTAACTGCTCGTTAAGAGCAATTTCTTCTTTTCCCACAATGTTTTGCAAAGTTGTCTGCAACCTAATGGGTTAACCAATTAATTTCACTATAAATTGCTTGGTCTTAATTGGTTAGTAGCCGAATACCGAACGATTACATCGCATCATTGTCTTGGCAAAGGTGGGTAGAACAATCATTTGCTTTCTTACAGCGTTTACTATTTGATATTGAATACTTTGTATGTTGGTCCTCCTTAAAGGTTATAAGTTCCTTTCCAACATGACCTAGTTTTGAGCGGTGTGACCCCATTAACAGAGTCAGCGGATACATATAAACTTGATCTGGTATTAAACAGGACGGTTTGTTTGCCATTCAGGTTAATCGATATAGTCCGAATGCGGGAAACAGACACAAAAACAATTAAAAACTCTACGATGTGATCCCTTCACCTATCATAGGTGAAAGGTGGGTATGAGCTTGATACATTTCTGAGAGTTCTTACAACGCCGCATCTGCTGTTAGGTACAATCAATCAATCAATCAATCAATCAATCAATCAATCAATCAATCAAGCAAGCAAGCAAGCAAGCAAGCAAGCAAGCAAGCAAGCAAGCAAGCAAGCAAACAAGCAAGCAAGCAAGCAAGCAAGCAAGCAAGCAAGCAAGCAAGCAAGCAAGCAAGCAAGCAAGCAAGCAAGCAAGCAAGCAAGCAAGCTAGCAAGCAAGCAAGCAATCGAGCGAGCGAACGAGCGAGCGAGCGAGCGAGCGAGCGAGCGAGCGAGCGAGCGAGCAAGTATTCAATCAATTAATCAATCAAGTAATCAATCAATCATATTACCAATCTATTTGAAACATGCTTTTGTAATTATTTAATGTATATTTGTGTCAAGGACTCTATTACCAGAATTTGACAACAATCTATCTTGTTTGTGAAGGATTTTATTTTGTTGCTTTAAATGTGATTTGACAAAGAACCAGAATAAAGCAGATTCAATTATGACAAATTGTCTTAATTGTGTCATGTGATTTCTACCAATGGGTTGTTCAACGTATGTACCTTGGAGAAAGGCTCAAGGCCTGAGAATTGATGACTTTTTGAGTTGTCAGTTTGTATATTTTGGGCTTTCTGGTTAAACAGTTGAAGTATTTCGGAGTTGGGAATATATTAAATATGTGTGAGAAATCTGATTTCGAGAACTGCCCACTCAGCACATACATTTACCCAAACTCCTCACAGTGATATCCCTGTATGGGGATGATCACTGCCATCACAAATGTCACGTGACCATCTACTTAGAAACGAAACTGGCATAACAAGATGGCGGCAAAATTAAAAAATTGTAATCCACTAATGCTTTATTTATAAACAAAACCTTTTTTTCAACTTAACTGGTCAGAAATCAATACAACAATATATTGTTACTAAATTAACTAAGATATCCGGTAATCTCTTGACAAAACAGCATCATTTGAATTTCATCCAAATCTGGATGAAAAATCTTGTGGTGGTAGTGGTCGATGCAGCGTAGCAAGGGGAGATCACTGTGAGGAGTTTGACATTTACCGCGTAAAGTAACGTTTATGCCGGAACGGCAAAACCATCAATTTAAGATAATAAAACTTCTAACGATTGATAAATCTAGGAAATAACCGTGAAGAAAGGAGAAAGTTATTGTCAAAAGCAAGTTCTCCTTTTAATAATTGACAGTTTGATTCCATCCTGTTATGATAATAGCATGGAATTAGACTGACACTTGATAAAAGGAGAAATTGTTTTTTGGAAGTATTTTCTTCTTTCTTCATGGTTATTTCCTTGATTTATAAATCGTTAAAATAACATGTATAGTAGGTTTGTACTAATACACATATATTGAAATCACATAGTTCCCGCGTCCATCCGATTTCGACCACTTTCATTATTACATTCCGACAAACAGGTTAACTCAGAGGATTGGTGTATTCTATATCACAAATCCAATTAGAACTGTAACAGAGAACACAGGGCTATCGGGGAATAATGAGAAACCGTGCTGAATATACGGAAGTGATCCGACTTGCGTTTTCGGTTCCGGCGAATTTTGATTTTATTTTCAATCCAGACAAAATGGTTAAAATCTTACGAAAACAAGGACGTTTTCTCTACAATGGAAAGAGCTTTCCTCCATATCTAACACATTTATCTATACTACATTGTCTTATTTGTTGATAAAACATTCGTTTTTAAATAATATTTAGTTCATGATATTGTTTTCTAGTTTCCGACAAAATGGGAATGCATGGTTTCAGCTAGAACGAGAAATGTCACTTGGTTGAGATTCATAAAGATACATTGGCACAGACCGTAGAAACGAAAACATCCTAGCAATTATAAACAAATGAAGAGAAAACAGATGAAATGTTTTGTGAATGAAAGAATTCTTTATTTCTCGATATCGGTTGCTCGAACAGCGCATAAGACGACTTTGTTATGGTTTCGACGACTTGTTTATGTCAAAGATTTGCAATCATGCGTAAACTTACACTAAAATTGGAAAAAAAACCTGCTTCTTTCCATACACATGCTTATACTCTAATTGTACAGTGCGTTTTCTCTGTTATCATGGTTATGCGTATAAACACGTACGTTGATTCTCTACTTACTAGAAAGTCTCTTTCATAAAAATCTTTATACTCAATTATATTACTGTACTTATCACAGATGCATTCACTGCCTTGCTCGTTTAATTCTGGGGCCAATGTCTATAACAATACAGAATGACATTGAACTGGCCAACATCTTTAATTCTATATATAATATACATAAAGAGTATATATCACCTTATCTAAAACAACGATGTGCATCAACTACATATGTATATGTATGCATTGCGATACTTCTTTTATATCAGTTGCGAAATAGGCGTTGATTTGATATCAGTCTGGAGAATCTACCAATTTAGTTGTCGTTTCATGACATTGACATCGAATGATGGTGGTATCTAACAGGTAAACGGATACAGATACTCGTGATGTCTAACAGCATTATTTAGCCATTCAACGATTTGAAAGTTTGAGTGAGGTCTTTTTGGACACATATTCACGGAGCTACTATGCGGGGGTTTCATTGGATAACCCCGATGAGGTTAGATTGCATGCCCATTTTTACAGGACCTGTTCGTTTACGATATTAGGTTCTGATGCCATCTTGATATACGACTATCTAAGTGACAAGTAAACCGATATTCCAAAATTCTAAAGTGACAGAGGCTATAACAAACTAATTGTGAATCGTAAAAGAGAAAGGAAATAAAAACAAAAAAAAAAATGGAATGAAACAATTAATTGAAAAGTTGATTTAACAAGACTTCATACAGTAGTAATCTTTATTTACATCTCATCATTGTACGTTTATAAATACATTTACAAAATAAGATTTCAATCCATAAAAGATACACTGCCACTTCATTATGGAGTTATAAGAGATGAGTCTGAATGCGATAAGATACAAGACAAAAACATCTTAATTAAAGATATATAGAAATCGACCTATTTAGAACAAGAGATCATAAAAATAGTAAAATAAACAAAAGATACAAAAACATTAAAAGCCTATCACTACGTTATAAAGTTATATCTACAAGTTATAATGGGATTAAAAAGGAAACGATTCTAAATGAACAGCCAAGATGACATACTTAAAAGGAAAAAAAAAAGTATAAAAAAGTAGTGTTTTTACAATAAAACTATCTAGTGATATGATAGCCTGGTTAGCAGTAAAAACCTTATTTCATATAATCAATTTACAGATAAACTAGCTATAAAGTAAAAACATACGTGTTTGTAAGATTTTAAAACAGGGTTTGGCACAAATTCTTATCAAATTTTGGTTGGAATTTTTGTTCCGAGCTAGTTCTACAATATATCCCTTTTCAGTAATGTCTAACACACTTCTTCATGGTAACCAAATTAGACTCATTGTTTGTAGAATCCTTTAGAAACCATAATGGTAAAAAGAATGATTGGGTTCTAATTCAATTAATCGCTGGTAAAAATTGAATGTACCCAACTTTTCCTTTCAATTTAGGCTTGTCGCAAACTTCCACATATAGAAATGGGTTTTATTATGACTTTAAATGTTGTTCTTTGTATGTGTCAAATTCGATTCGTTTTTTTAACAAACGCCGCTTAAATTCAATTCCAGTAACTAGGTCAACTACAGACAATACAGTGCCATCTTCCCACAGACTTATAGATGGCGGTGTCGTAATTCCTTGAAGAGTTTCCGGACGCTGGAATCGAATGGCCCCCGCTCGGAAATGGGATAATTCGACAAGAGAATTCATTTCCTAGAAAAATACTACATCAAAAGGCGCTTTGCCCATTTTAAGTTTTGGCCTAATCAATAACCCATGGCGATGCTAAACTGTACCGATTCAACGGAGGAAAATATGTCGACATGGGGAAACATTGGAATAATGTTATTGACCTTTAATTTTGTTCATGAATTGCGAGTACATGTAGTACAAATCAAATGTATAAAGACTAAATCAGCAAACAACATTTTCCCGCATCTACTTTTTATATTAGTTCCACAATGGAACTCGAATACAAATACTTTATCCAGACTTAATCTTACAAAGTGTTTTGTCGTTTTAATTTAAATGCAAACATACTAATACCGCTCTCTCAGAGCGCGAAGCGCTCGGAGAGCGGATAACGGTAACATACGTACGAGTAACAAGTTATGTTAACACCGGTTATACCATTAGCAAAAAAACAGGTGGCTTCCGGTTTACCTAAAGGAGAAAATTCGGGTTTGCTTCGGGTGTTTCCGGCTTTACGGAATGGACTGGTTCTATCTAAATTTATTTTCAAGCATTACCTTTATCTACCAATATATCTACCAATAGTGAACCATTCCTTGTAAAGAGAAAACTCGGGTTTGCTTCGGGTGTTTCCGGCTTTATGGAATGGACTGGTTTTACATAAATTCATTGCCGCTCATTGAGTTTATTTCCGCCAATCATGAATGAACCATAAACCATTCTATCAAAAAACAAAACACGAACAACAGGATCGGCGCCACCGCTTCAAACTTTAAATTGGACACAGTGTTCAACTCCTTGAAAGGAAAACGAATCGCCGGTTGTAGGTAAGAGAACTTTTTGTACTCTTTCATTTCGTTATAAAACAGTATATCTAATTAGACCATTTTCACCATAATTCGTCGTAGAAAAATCAAGAAGGCGAGCCCTCGTCACGCCTCGCTGAAGATGCTTCCTCTAAACAAACATCCATCTGAAAAAACTTCTTCCTTTTAAGTAGAACTACAGCATTCATTTTTTAGTATTACAGTATATGCTCCCTGCAGTACTTGGCTAGAAAATGTGTGTTGCCCGGTGAAATAAGTGTTCACCTATCGATTCGGTGATTACACCCTGCAGTTAGGCATAATCTAATGTTTATGTAGACGGTCTATGTCATTTTTGCGATGTGTAAGGAAAGCATTAGGTACACATCGTGTTGTAGATGGAATACACTATTATGCTGACCAATAAAGCAACGATATCAACTCGTCAGTTGCTGATATGGATTATTTGTTATTGTTGGAGCTTTTAAATTGAGTACAAGGTACCTTCTTGACAATTCAATAGCAATTCAATAATTCAATTATGGGGCGATATTTTAAGTAACAATAACAGCATGAATTTCCTTTTCCAAAAGTGAAATACCCTTTTACATAGGCGTAGGAGCTGGGGGGGGGGCAGAGTATACTTTGCCCCCCCCCCCCAATATTCACAATGGCAAATGAAGATATTTGAAAAAAATATGAAAGAAACAAAATTTCACAGCAGAATAAATGTGTTTTTTTGTGCTTTATCTTACACCAATTCGCCTTTTGTTACGCATTATAACAAAAATCTTTTTGACGTCATCATTGCAAATGGCAATCTAAACACATCTGGTTTATCCAATGAAAACTCAGCTCACTGAAATACCCGGGAAGTCTAGATTGACGAAAACAGTGGTGTAAAACGTGTTCTAAGGAGTCAGACTCAATATTGTCTTCCATTGTTACCTAAAGGGGTCAGACTCAATATTGTCTTCAATTGTTACCTAATGCTTGAAAATTAATCTAAAACGAGTTGAATGCGTGGCTGTGACAGTCTGGCCGCTGCACCTTTTGTTTAGATCAATGCATTTGATTTCCGCGTGAGATCGAGACCTGGCATATCCTTTTATTATTATTTTTTTTTTTTTTTTTAAGATACACATTTTCATACGCTTTCTTGTTATTCTTATAATGTTATTGAATTTGTAAATGCATGAATAGCCATGAAAAAGTTTAGGAACATTTATTCTTAGACGGGCCCTCATCTGAAGTTGGCCCCCCAATATTGAAAACGCTCCTACGCCTATGTTTTAAGTATTTGGTTATGTATGTCACCTTATATGGCAGTATTTTATTTTATTCGTTTCGTCCAGTGACGATATAATTCCAAAACATTGAATTGTTCTTGCAAGTGAGAATTTTGTCCTAAAGGTTTATGGTAATAGATCCCTTAGTTGTTTTTTCTTTATATTACAGAATGTATGATGGTTGGAAATATGTCAATTCTAAAGAAAAGATGCAGACCTGCATAAACATTGATTCTGTTTTATAATACAAGTAAGTATATGTCTAAACATGTATATTCTTTCTCTCCCCTTTGAATAAACAAACATAATTGTCATAAAGATTGAAGGTAACTTATTAATGTAATATAGCAAAGAAGCAATTCTCTTTAATGTGGAAGTTTGTTTTTTTCTTTAATTTGAACATTTTTGTATGATCCAGAAATGTTGATGAATTTGGTGTTGCTCACAATTTGTAAATAACTCTTTCTCTTTTCTTTTTCAAAAACCTTGGTTAGAATGAGAATGAAACCAAAATAAGTCAAGACAGGTTGGACTATAGATTTTTTTTTATCACCAATCAGCTCTTTTTTTATTCTGTCAGTAAACTGCTTCAATTGATTACCATCAGGAATGAATTATTTCCATTGTTACCAATTAAAAATTATAAGTCAGTTTAATGTGGCCAGTATTGCCAAAAGATTTAAATTTTTTATTTTTCTATTTTAACAGCCAAATCTGATGACTAACTGGCAGAGTAAGGAAGGTGTAACAGCAACAGAACATTCAGTGATGTGGATATAACAAAAAAACAGATGAAGATTTACAAGGAGATACCTTAAATCTTCATGTTTGATCAGTGAATAGTCTTAAAGTTTAGTTTTCTTTTCAAAAGACTTATTTCATGAAGAAAAAATAACATTAACAATGATATATCATATGTTATGGACATCAAAGGACAATAATATAGAAAAATTGAGAAGGACTATGAAATATTCTATAATGACAACACTGTCACATGTCTCATCTTTTCTTTCTTTCAAGAAGCCTTAAAAAACATAACTCAATCAAATTATTGATACAAAAAGCATTATCATATTATGTTAAAACTGCTTAGTAAGCCTGCATCAGACCAGAGGAAGACAGTAACTTGAGTCATTACTTGAATTTCTTTTCTAATTATTGCATGAGTATGAAGGGAAAAAAGATGAGAGTTTAATTTGCATACATCAATGTTGAATTATTATTTCTCCTTTGATTTACCACAAAATTTTGAAACTTATTATGACAAGGGGAAACAGGCTCAGAGAGAACATTTTCCTTGTCACAATTGCTTTTTATTCATTGGAAAAAGAAACTTTAATTAATACCTGTTATTGCTTTAAATTTGAAACATTTTGTAAAAGAAAATGGCTACTTTGTATATCATAGAGTATTTGTTATTTCTTTTATTTGAAGAAGTTGAACACAAATGTTTCTGTCATATTTTTCCAACTCTCAGAAGTGTTTTTCTATTCAAACAATGAAGGTCAGGGAACTGTTGATGTCAAGAATGAAGCTAATGTGCCAAAACTAAGCTGTGACTTTGTTTTTTCAACCAAATTGTTAAAGCAAGGAATTAGAATACATTAACTAATGCTGTCTGCTGATTATCACTTATGTCTTTTAACTTCATTTCATTAATCATTTATTGCATACAGAACTTTTTCTAAGTTCTTTAATAGATAAAAACATATAAAAAAGCAGTGTTTCATGTGTTAACAAAGGTTTATGAATTATTAATATAAAAAATTAAGGATTTTTTTTATTTTAAAGTTAAACGAAATACCTTTTGGCTACAACAAAGCTTTTTGTTGTTATTGAATGACCTTTTGTAGATCAGCAAAGCAATCTCTGGGATTTTCTTATCTATATTGAACAATAAAGAACCATTCAAACAAAGACCTGATTGGCTTTCTATTTGATGTAATTTGGTAAGTCCCAAAGCATGTAGATGAGTATGTTGTTGAACATCATCTGAAACTATTAATCCAACTGACCCTTCTTCATCATTAAATGACATGTTGTTTTTTTCTCATGATGATTTAAACCAGTACCTACAACACATGATTTTGTGAAGAAAATTCTATGATTTCAAGCAGAAACAGACTTTGTGGTTCAAAAATTATAGTTTGGTGGTTCTGTCATTGCATGAGTAGTTTGTCCTTACATGATGAATGACTCATTATTGATGAAAGGCCCTCATACACAGCCCAAGCAAGCGTTAACCTTTCCCAAAAAACAAATTGACAGAGTTTGCAGACGATATTTCAAAATGTGATGAAATTGAACAATATTATTCGGATTGAGCAGAAAACCTTGTGGGAAAAGGAAGACTTGTTCGTTACGAACAATTTCTCCTTTTCCCACAATGTTTTCTAAAGTAGTCTGCAACAAAGTCGTCAAATGTCGTTACTGTTTGGGAAAGGGTTAACTAATACCCATATAGAACATAGTCCATCAAAAAGTCTACCAGGAGACTTGCCCTTTTACTGAGACCTATCTTAATGTGACAAAGATGACAGCTCTGTGATAAAATGAGTATTTGCTCCCCTTAGTAAGCTAATTCTTTTATTTCCACAAAGTTGTACTTTGAATTTAGATTGAAAAGCATATTCAGTATGCAAGTTTCATGCAAAATCCATAACAATGAGTTGAGCGAGCGGTCTAGAGGCAATGCCTTTGTTCATATTACTACAGGGTCAAAATGAAGTTTTCTTCATTTATAACAACAAACATACCGATAGATTGTTCTGTATCAAAAATTTCCATTATTGAAATAAAGAAGTTGTCACTCTTAAACCCGGAACCATCACCAGGGAAATATACGAAATAGATGTTAGATATACTTTCATAAACAACGACCTTTGATAGAAATATGGGGTCATTCCGAAATACAATGTACACATTCGCGCGTCACACAAATGTCTTGACACATTATTGTATGCTTTATTCCTTGATTGGTGTTTGAAAGTGAGATAAGCTTTGTCTGGTTTGCATTGACAGTCTTGAAACCAATACATCAAGGTAAAGTGAATGTTGTCGGTGTGTTTCAAATAAGGGAAATATAACGGTTACTCAATAAGTAGAATGAATTTGAAGCGTCTTCATCTGTATAAATTAGTTTGAATTGAGTCCGATCATTTAATGATCAATAAAATCAATTCTCTTGCCGTCTTCTAAGTGAAAGTAACACAGCCTAATGTTCTTGTTTGGGGAATATATCTTTTGCTTATTTGTAAAGTAAACACGGTCCAGTTTACTTATCAAAACTTTTTGCAGCTTTTATGTTCGTCGGAAAACGGGAGAAACTCGCATCCCTGCGACCAAAAGCAGAATAACACCAGAAGACCTGTCAAAATACCATATTCAATATCCAATTTACGTTTCCCAAAACACAATTAAACACTTAAAATGTCCGAAATTTGTGCAAAAACACCGTCGTTATGAGAACTAGATTCTTCTTACTAATAGTTCATATGACTTTGAAGCACAAATGACGTCACAACAAGGGAGATAAGTCATTCACAAAAATCGATAAAGGTGAATAAAAGTAGTCAAAAACAACATTTTTCGCTTCTGTATGAGAAAAAAAAAAAAAAACCTCCGTCATGACGAAACCATAACCTAATTCAAAAACCATAATTAAAGAAAATTTTGTTTATCGGGAAATTTGACCTTTAAGTTTATAAGCAGGTGGGAGCTTTAATCAAAAGGAAAACAAATGTGCTTTATTGTATGTATGTTTGGTTATATGGCTATTTCATCATGTCGAACAATTCTTGTTATCACGCGATGTCATGATTCTGATGTCATGATTCCGGTGTCATGCTTCCGGCGTCATCTTTGACTGAGTATCAACTTTTAGCTAAACTACAAATCGGTGCAGGGTTGACATGGGTAAAAACCAGTCGCTTTCAGAAACTCAGACAAGCAAAAAACTCCCATGAAAACCCAAATCCGCCAAAATCAGGATTCGAACGTAGAAATGGCGAGAATAATCTTTTACACTGTCGTTGTGGTAAATTCATAAGCTTACAAAAAACGTCTTTGAATTCATCAAAACAGTGCGTTAGAAAGGCGGTGTTGTCCCTAACATCTAAATCATTTACCTCAAATCAAAATTATGAATCGTTTGTATGGTCCTTGCCTATACCCACAACATGCTGCTTGCTTAGACCTTTCTGATTTGGTACTAAAGTTACCAATTGGTTAAACGTTAACACATGGAAGAAGGAAATGAAAGAAGAATTCGAACAAAGACTAAATGAACATACCAAATGCAATGGCGATTTTTTTAGTTCATGCATCAAAATTGCTTTTTCTATTGCACGGGGTGACGCAAACAATGATGAGGAGAAAGTTCAATGCGTCACATAATGTTTTTTTTTACACGAGAAACATTTTTCTAAGTCGCAATGATTGTTTAATTCGAAATGAAAATGTTTTCTTTTAACACTTATAGTGCTGTAACCGACTTCATGCTTATGCAAACAGGTTAGATCCATGCCAGCCACCAAGTTATTTGGCGATTGGCCTGTGATCTAATCTGTTTGCTACTCTGAGTATCTTTCCTCAACAAAATTAAGCAAATATTTAAGGTTTTGGAAAGCAGACGACACACACATCTTCTTTTAGAAAATTACCCAGCATTCTAAGGGTTGAGAAAGGCAATTGTTCCCTACAGACGCTTCAATTTGGACCTGTCGCGAAATTCCGCGTAAAGTAAACCTATTTATTTAGAGGCCCACTTTCGAGATCAGCTGCGTGTTTGATATTGAATACAATCCTTGTTTACGTTATTTATTGCCGGCTAGATGAATCGGAAGAAAAGATGGGCAAGCGAAGAGAAATAAACCGACAGAAATCTCCGATAACCACGAGATAGCTCGGGAAATTCACGCGGATTTATGTTTATTTCAACCCGGCTTGTGGATCTAAAATAACGTCTTATTGACAGCAGGGAATTTAATAAACGAATAGGAACAATTTATCCGTAAGTTGACGTAGATCTTTTTTTTCAATGTTTGCTTTTGGAAATTCCACTTACGTTTCATTGTGGTATGGATTCATTTCTTGAATTCTTATTTCTTGAAAATACAGTGTATCAAGACAAAAGAGCGCACTAGTAAGTTTTTTTTAAGAGAAACACATTGATAAAAGTTTCAGAGTGCCCGTTTTATTTGGAAGAAGAATATTTATCTTGTAATTATGATTTCTGCTACAAATCTCGCATTAGGAAAACTTCAAACAGACGGTGTTTCTCCAGTAATACTCACAACGATACATTTTTTTTGTAATGCGGGAAAGAAGACATGTTGTGCTTTCAGAAATATTTGAGTACATGCATAATTGCACTGACCCAAGTATAATTATTCACACAGGTTTGAAAAGATGAAACACTTTCATACAATTGGAGAAAATACATTGAAAGCCTTGAATTTGTTAAAATAGGACACACCAAAAGAGGTTTATATTCATAAGCATATTTAAACCTCAGCTTCGCAACGGATTTCAAAGTATTTTCTTTTGGTATACGTCTTAGCATTGTAAAATTGTCGAATATCATGTGTGGCATCAAACATCATGTTTATACAACCCAGATACAAGGATCGAAAAAGAAGTTTCCTTCCTTGCTTAATCATGTTTTTATTCTATACCAGATTTATTGTGGTTATTTAAAGGCATCGCTTTCTATAGACGATACCCATTATTCCACATAGCATATAGTTCTTATCATGTCTTTTACAATGTATGCAAAACATTTCAATACTTTCCCTAATTCAGACCAACGAATCTATTACACATATAGAGATGCACTATCAATTCATCTCCCTGCCATCGATAACTGTCAGCCCGTATACCAAAATGGTAACGTTTGTTTGCGTATCTAGCACGGGTTGTGAAGCAAGAAGAATTTCTAGAGAGACCTTTAATTCGCCGTATAATTGGACAGTGACAATTGAACGACGTTGCGGAAATAAGCGGGAACGAGCCATGAAAACGAGTTACTCTAACAAGTTAGGGCAGCGACTTAACACTTTTTAATTTTCGACAGTCTCAAATTGAAAGAGATTGCAGACGAAATTTCAAAATGTTAAGAAGTCTAAGACAATCTTTTTGATATGGAAGAAAACGTTGTGGGAAAAGGAATACTGCTAATTAAGAGAAATTTCTCCTTTTCCCACAATGTTTTCCAGAGTCGTCTGCAACAAACTAGTCTAATGTTGTTATTGTTCGGTCATAGGTTAAGGAAACTATTTGCTAAAGCTGGAACTGATAAACATGGGTAATCTCTTAAATGAAAGTACAATATTGCAATGTGACACATTATTTGAAGCGTCTCGGAGACACGATTCAAATGATGAGTTACTTGGCAATACTGCTTCATACAGTATTGATGGGAATTCTGTTTTGAACTTACGCAAATCTTAAGCATAAACTGCTTAGTTAAACGGTACCCAGTTGGTTCCCAATGGATCGAAACTTACCTTACAAGCTTTTGCTTTGATCACTGTATGACATACATCGCAGTTCAAACATGCAATCTGAGCGAGTGCACTCAGGTCAGGGATCTGTTTTAAGATGTAATTGCACTATATTTTAGAGCGAAAACTTCTTCATGGCTTTCTTGCTAAAAGGCCCATATGAATCGATATAAATAAAACCAGGAATTAAAACTAATGGCTGTTCGAATTTCACTCAGACACAATTGAAAACTTTGTCAAGGATTTAATGATATAAATCTGCGGCATCATGTTGTGGTAGCTAGACTTGATTGTTAGGGTATTTACAGACCGAAATAACGAAAGAGAGAAAGGAAAGGGGAAGTGATTAAGTAAGACAGTAAAGAAAAAAGAAATTAGAACACCAGAATAATTTTTAATCAATTTAGTGTTTAATCAGCCAGAAACATGATAACGTTATTAGTCCCGTAACTTAATTGAAATACTTTTCGACGAATGAATGCTTTATAAATCGCTTTCGAAGTTCATTTTCCTGTTAGATCGGTAATAAGTTACTTTTCTGGTTCGAAAAATGCTGATCATTGAGAAATCAATTAGCACGATCCTTATTCCATGCATATTGTCATTTTTGCGCTTTGAACCTTTTCTTTTTCACATAACGTTTTTAAAAAGTTATCATTATAATCTTCAGTGTAATGTGTTGTTTATATAGCATAAGAGATGCAATCGTTTTGAGTTATTTTTTTTCCATTATTGAATTATAAATGATGATTTGAATAAAAAAGTAATACATCTAATCTAAATTGTTTCTAATTGATATAACGCACAAAAGATAGGCCAGGCCCCAAATAAGGTTACATGATCAACATTAGACTTATGATGCTTCTGTTTACAATTGTAACCCTCTAGCTACTATTGGTGTAGATACCTTTTTTCGTTTTGCTGAAGCATGTCTATTCGCGAATTTTCTGATGCTTCTGTTTACAATTGTAACCTTCTAGGCTTCTAACTACTATCGATGTAGATATTTATTTATCGTTTAGCTAAAGCAGGTCTTTTCGCTGATTTTCTGATGGTTCTGTCTACAATTGTAACCTTCTAGGCTTCTAACTACTATCGATGTAGATATTTATTTATCGTTTAGCTAAAGCAGGTCTTTTCGCGTATTTTCTGATGGTTCTGTTTACAATTGTAACCTTCTAGGCTTCTAACTACTATCGATGTAGATATTTATTTATCGTTTAGCTAAAGCAGGTCTTTTCGCGTATTTTCTGATGGTTCTGTTTACAATTGAAACCTTCTGAGTAGGATTGATGCTGAGATCCAGTTATCTCCCTTTATGGCCTTGCCGAAATCCATTTAAGAAGACTATCACACATATTGAGATTTAAATGATTTGTAAATGAATTATCTCATACGATTTAAATAAAAAAAGAAGAAAACTGTCGAAACGATATATTCCGTAAACAATGATTTATTATTTCCGTCCACTTAAATCATCGAAAAGGATAAGAATGTCTGGGATTCAGGTTACGAAATAAGTCTACTCTCTATTAAAGGCCCATTAAATGAGATTAATGCTATATCAAACTATATTATTTGGTAAACTTTTGGACAGGTTCAAATAGTTATCACTAGAAAAAAAACATCATCACAACTTAAATGTGAAAGTAAACCAGATTAACCCAGATTAGCAAGATTTTTAGCTCAGATTTCCTGATTCTTCACCTCTGACCTTGACAGTTTATACACACATTTTTGAACCGACCAATCAAAGTTCGTTATTTTTAAAAAGTAAACAAATAGGTTGTTGATAAACATGATTGAATTGGAGACAACTATATTTCAAGCACAAAATAACTTATCTTAAATGAATCTATTAAATAGGGTCTCTATGCATTCCTAAACTAATTCTCATGACTTTTATGAACATGATGAAAGAACTCCATATATTTTTTCAGTAATTTATTTGTACTTCTCGCCTTTGATGTGCCTTTAACGTATTGCTATCAAGCTGCACCAGAGAACAAACACAACACTATTCATTTACGGAGTTTTCTATCAAAACACTGTTCAAAGACGCGAAAGGATAAAAAAGATAGCCTATGGTTTTAGAATAGGATAGCATTAACCAGATTTTTATCATCTGATATTCACTGTCGGATAGTCTCTGATAGTATTCGATTCTGATGTGTATCAAGGGATAGATCTATTTAAAGATTTAAAAACCTGTTTGTTTAATTTTAACACTTAAAGACCAGCAAACCTATATAAACACTTTCGACCCATATCAGAATTGACATATAGTTCCTTTTCCATTTCCGTCAAAATCATGATCAGCTTGTAAACCTACAGAAACTGATCACCCTCTATTCAAAGTATTTGTCTCTTTGACATGTCGCATTTCTATTCACGTGCATAAACAGATCAGACATTTTGGATTTTATTCGAGGACGATATAAGCAAACCAGAGTAATTTTATAACCTTATAATGGTTACGCATTTTGGATAAAAAATCGTATCGTAGTTTGCAGAGGTCTCCGAAAATCACCCACACACAATTATAATCTTTGTGAGCGATTATTTGTGTCCAAAATACTGTTAAACTATTGGACTGTACCTATCTTAATAGATATAAGATGACGCGACTATTTAAGGCATTGCGACAAAGGTGCATAGTTAGAGCGTCGTCCTCATGTACCGAGTGTCCAGGGTTCGATCCTCATTTGGCGAGGTTAACATTACCGGGCATAGCACTCAATTAGCGCGTGTTCTGGGTTAAGTATCCAGGAAGCAGTCATCGAGAGTGAACTTTATAAGTTTCAAGCTTCCGTCACAGTCGACATAACAAAATATGAGTTTAAACAAAAGCACCACCCAGGAAGCGCAGCACCCAAACAGTTTGGTAAAAGAGTTCAAGAGACTCCCTTACCCACGATAAAAAACCCATAATGAATGAAATTGTCGCGGATGAACTTTGTTATGTTTGTGTAAATCTTTGACAAAAAGAAATATTTATGGCTTATAATGAGCAATCTATTATTTAGTCACAATGGTGCCTAAAGCTTTCTGCAGCCATTACGCGAAATGAGAAACTATGGAATAAGTGGGCATATAAAACACATGCTATTCAGTCAACAGAAAGAAATATCTTCAAGTAACAGGCAGACTGATTTGTGAAGACACATCTTGTCGCTATTCAGTTCATACAAATCTTCTTCAAATGTATCTTATATCTATGTTGGCGACAATGGTGCAGTGGTAAAGCGTCCGCCTCTTGTACCGAGCGTCCAGGGTTCGAAACCCCGTCAGGCGAGGTGAAAATCTCCGGGACTAACCCACAAACCGGCGCGATTACTGTTTTAGTATTCAAGAAGCAGTCATCGAGAGTGACTTTGAACAAGCTTTAAGCTTTCTTCACAATCGATGTAAAATATGGTGAATTATATCATTAAAGGGTAGAATAAGGCGTGTCGGATCGGATATTGTTTCTCATTCCGTAGGCTAATTGCAAGCTGTATAAATCAGCTTTACACTTAACATTTGAAGCAAAAGCTTAAGTTTGAATGTGCGCCTACTTTAAGTCGTTGAAAGGTCGACGAAAACTGTAAAATGAGAATAATGAGATAGGGTGAATAATAAATATTTACTAAGCTAAGAGTCAACAAAGGCGATTGTGACCTTAATACCCCTTTACCAAAGATACCATTACTCCTGATACATCTTTAATTCGTCCGCACGTACAAAACTAAGGCCTCAATGCACAAAGGTTGTATAAAATGTCATTGGGTGAGTTCAATACATGTAAGACTGATTTTTTCTAGACGTGAGTTTTGTGCACGAAAAAAGGAGTATAAGCAGTTAGTAAAAAAAAACCGTAAATTATATGACAAGAAGTTAGTAAGAGATATTGAGCAGTTAAAATCTTCTAAGCCCAAAGATTTCTGGAAATATTTTAAAAAATGTAAGAATAACAAAATAGATAAGAATGTAAATCTTGATGACTTTTATGAGCATTTTTCAAGGCTCAGCAATGATATTTTTCAAGTTAAAAATGACGAAGCTGAAATCTTCTCAGCAAATTATGATTTTGATGAAGATGACATAGCTTGTGCAGAATTAAATAAGCGTATTGAACTAACGGAATTACACAATGCGGTAAAAACATTAAAACAATGTAAAGCCGGTGGTAGTGATTGTTTAATAAATGAATATTTTATCGAAAGCATAGACATTCTAGGTCTGCATATATGTGACATTTTTAATTCTATTTTGGACAGTGGTTATTTTCCAAAGAGCTGGACCGATGGTATTATTGTTCCTCTTTTTAAGAAAGGGGATACAGCCGACGTATCTAATTACCGGGGTATTACGTTAGTTGTTTTTCTAATCTCTTTACATGTATAATAAATCAGCGTATAGTGAACTTCTGTAATCAAAACAATACTATATCGCAAAAAGGGAGATAAATGTGAAGAGTTTATATGGGTATTTGTTATCGCAAAACGGCAGAGAAACTACCCGTACATCGAGGGGGATGGGTTGGGTGATGAAGAAATTTTTCTAGAGGGTTTGATTAGAGTTTGGTCATAGATTTAAATGGATTTTCTCACCAGTAAGCATATCATTATTTCTAAACTTACACCTTTATTTTTGCATCGATAATAGAATAAACCATGGAACAATAACCTAAAGAATTGTCGGTAAAAATACTTGAGCCTTGTTCTGTAACTTCAGTTGTGTGTAATCCACAGCTATAATCGCTGGGAGTCGAGCTTTTAATGTTCCTGCTATTTAATGAACTTTGAGTGTGTGGGTAGAAAACCCCTTGACTTTGAACAAAAATAGTTTGGATGGATAGATACTGTTATTGGTCAAAGCTAAAGTGTTTTCTCTATCCTCATACGAAAGGTTGCAACGATCTGATCAAACGAGCATAACATAAAACACGCATGCTAGTGCCTTTTCTTTCTTCACCGACCTGATTCGCGAAAGCTTAAATGGACATATCTGAACGTATATTCACTGGTTTCAAACTTCATAGCCAAAGTTCAGATTGAAGCCACCATGTGGATAGATTTACGTCGCACTATCGAGAAGATATATGCTAATCCATCTTGGCCCGATATGGTTGGTACCAGGAAAAGAATAAGAAAATATGTTATATCCACTCAGAGGGCTTTCAAGTCATACAAAGTCAATCATTTCCACTCACGAAAACATAAAAGGCAACACACAATCTGATAGGTGAAACTAAATCGTTATAACTACTTAATTATCTCTTAAACACGATTCATTAACTCGTTATGGCGACTAACTAACTCGTAATAACGACTTACCGATTCGCTATTACTACTTATTAACTCGTTATAATGAGTTAGAATGTCATAGATGTCTATAGATAGAGAAAACGCAGACTTGTCACTCGAGCACCCTCGGTAAAAGGACAAGGTTGGATCCAGGCCAGCCGCCAAGTAGATTGGCGGCTGACCTGTGATAGATCATATTTGCTATTCTGAGAACCTTTACTCATCAAAAGTAAGCAGATATTTAAGATTTTGGAAAGCAGAGAGAGATAGAGAGATAGAGATAGAGATAGAGAGAGAGACAGAGAGAGAGAGAGAGAGAGAGAGAGAAGAGAGAGAGAAGAGAGAGAGAGAGAGAGAGAGAGAGAGAGAGAGAGAGAGAGAGAGAGAGAGAGAGAGAGAGAGAGAGAGAGAGAGAGAGAGAGAGAGAGGAGAGAGAGAGAGAGGAGAGAGAGAGAGAGAGAGAGAGAGAGAGAGAGAGGGAGGGAGAGAGAGAGAGAGAGAGAGAGAGAGAGAGAGAGAGAGAGAGAGAGAGAGAGAGAGAGAGAGAGAGAGAGAGATCATCTATCTATCTATCCATAGTGTGTCTTGTTTCATGTATTACAGGTGACGTAAATAGGCAGCCGTCGCGAGGTATCATTGGATATTACAGATAGCTCGACGGAGATCGATCAAAATCTCCCCCCTGCACCTTTCACCCCGTATTTAAACAGTAGAGAGGGCTCGACGCAGATAATGATAATGTAGAGCAGGTAAAACACTGTAACGCACATAGAACGACTGTTTTAAAACGCTTCGCCGGGACCCAGTGTTTACATTTGATGAAAGTTTTACACGGTGCATGTATACAACAGTTAAAGACAGTGGGGCTTGAACGGCCCAATGTGAACGTTTTTCATTACAACTGAGAAGAGAGGATTTATTTATTTATTAAGTTGAACGTGTGTGTGTGTGTGAGTGGAGATAGCAGCAGTAGTAAAGGAGGGTGGTATGGTCAGCTGTTTATTCTTCAGCGGCGTGTTAGCGCGGAATTAAATATCGGGAAATGTATAAATATGAACGCTTTCAGCCCATCGTACGTGTTTCATGGGGCTGTAGTTTAGTATAACGATTCACGGGAGATTATTGTACACGGTGTTTTCTTCTCTAATGTAGCCTTGTTATAGTGTTAGTTGGGAAGTGTGTATTCGGTATTCGGTATTGTCAGAGTATACTGTTAAATAGTGTGTTGGTGTACTATATAGGTACGATTTAACCAATACGGGTCGAAATGCGGGCGGGATCTACGAATCAAGCACCGCCCCGAATCTAGATCCCCATGTGTTGACTTCAATTCATATGTTTATTACGTTTACAAATATTCAAAAATCGATCCACCGCTGTGCTCCGATGCGCTTAATTGGCTATTGACATAGTATAGCCTCGACGGGGTCGTTCTGTAGTAGAACTTATCCGGTCAGTGTAAACTCCAGCAAACTGGAGCCTTTCAGCGGACGCGGTCGGACGCGAAGGCCGTTCCCACCCCGTGTGCTGTTTAAGAGGTCGCCGAAGAATGAACTGAATGTGACGATGACGGCGGAGAAGGGACAGGACAGGGACCCCCTGCCCCCGAGTCTGAGGGAGGAGTATGACCGGACCGAGGGCTGGCTGGACGACCATCCGGACTTTGTACATGATTACTTCGCTCGGAAGGCGAAAAGAAGCATGATAGATGGGTGGCTGATAGCGCACGCCATTACCAACCTTCAGTCTGATAGTGCCAGTACGGGTGGACCCGGGGCCTCGAGGAATAATTCCAAGAACAACTCGGGCGCCAATACCCCCGTCCGGAAGATCTCGGCGCAGGAGTTTGAGAAAGGCGGCATACTGAACCCGATGATCAGCACGGTAGAGGGGATCCCTACGTTCCTTGGACCCTCCCCGATCGCCAACTCCCCATCACAGGGGAAACTCTACATGCGGACCAAGACGGCGCTGAAGGAGCTGGACGAGAAGGAGTTGATGTATGAGTTGGTGATGGATATATGTAACGATCTGGATGTTACGAGTTTGTGCTACAAGATCCTGAATAACTGTTGTATGCTGCTTAACGCGGATCGCTGTTCGTTGTTCCTTGTGCAAGGGAAGGGCACGAACGAGCGCTATCTTGTGTCTAAACTGTTTGATGTGAACGGGGAGGCCTCCCTAGAGGAGCTCTCCTCCGGGAAGGAGGAAATACGGATACCCTGGGGCACTGGCATCATTGGATACGTGGCGAATACTGGAGAGGTCGTCAACATTCCGGATGCTTACAAGGTAGGTGTCAGTTACATTGTCTTTTACAGCGATTTTTCTTTCACTTCCTCTCGCTCCTTGTTCTTCCGTTTACCTCGGTTATTCTCTCCTCGTTTCGCTCTCTTTTGCGTATGAGTGCGGTCTTGACTTGCTGCATCGATTCCTTATAATCCATTCTTCTTCATCTTCTTCTTTTCTCCTTCTTCTTCGTCTTCTTTTTCTTCTTCTTCGTCTTCCTTTTCTTCTGGACCTTACAACAAACAACACATATAGCCATTACATGTACTCATGTAGCATAACGATGTATCTTTGCAATGTTAGGTAATCACTACACATACCAATTGAAATGCGGTCGATTTTACAGGTTTTGAACTGTCAAAACTACAACGACTTTGACATGATGGATCGGTCTGCGCTACACACACGTACACTACTCACACCAAAACACCCATTGATGTTTACAATGTATGCGTATAATTATGGACGCAACATGAGTAACCCCTCTATCAAACCTGTCTGAATAAACTATGACGTCAACCGGTAACGGTCATTACAGTTAGCAATTAGAATGCTGGTAAATTTTCTAAAAATAGATTTTTGTGTTGTCTGCTTTTCAAAACCTTAAGTATCTGCTTAATTTTGACAGGAAAGATATTCAGAGTAGCAAATAGGTCAGGCCATTTATTTGGCGGCTGGCCTTGATCTAACCTGTTTGCATAAGCATTATAACACTATAAGGGTTAGAATTACCCAAACGGAGACGTCAGTGCAGATCGGTGTATGTCAGTTACATATGTTGAGACTTGACTCGATAGTTGATCTTTGCAATCTGTGTCAGACGACTTGTGCACAGTCCGACCTTTGGGTTGACAGTTTTGGTTCTATTGCCGATAAGGAATCGCGACACTGAAAAAAAAAGGAAAGGAAATTCACTACCCCGCCATCCCCCCTACCACCACCACCAACAAAATCAACAAAATTAAACAACAACAATAAAGCAATGAAAGAAAGATATGACCTCCCATGAACATCTCGATACTTGTTCTAGCATTACGTCTGGATAGCATTTCTTGAAGTTCCACGTCAAAATTGTGAAATAAAGTTTGGTACATAAACGATAATAGTGTTCACACCTATACTTAAACGGTCTGTATTAACTTCGTTATATAGGAAAAGTTACACATAGTAATTTTGCATAAAACACCGATCTGTCAAAGAGCTTCAAATATATACGAAAGGGAGGGTAAGATTCTTTGTTATTATTGCTGTAAATGTAGACAATGTAATTCGGCAATGAATACACAGACATTTATTCTAGACCCAAGTTCACGGCTGTGTTAAAAACCTTGTAACGAGCGAACGAGATCTTTAAATCTGGCCCAGGTTTACGTATCTCAGCGAACAAGAAAACGGGCATATCAACACTCGTTTTAAAATACCTGGTTACGGAGATTTAAACTTGATCTAAAAACAAGACCGTGACGAGCGATTTTCCCTCTTAAACCCATTAACCAAACAATAACTGATAAAATAATTTGACCAGTTTGTTGCAGACGACTGCTGAAAACGTTGTTTGAAAAGGAGAAATTGCTCTTCACGAGCAATTTCTCCCTTTCGCACAATATTTTCTGCCCTATCAGGAGATTATTTTTCAATTTCATCACATTTTCAAATATCGTCTGCAAACTCTTTGAATTTGGGACAGTCGAAAATTTGGCGTTTGGTATAGGGTTAAACTTGATTTAGATAATAACGACCGTGACAAGCAATTTCATCATTTGTCGATAATAGTAATACATAATTCCTATAGTGTAAATAATCACCTTTATCAGTAGTCCCCTAGCTATGTTCTTGTTTGCTTCCCTTGGTCCTATATTGTGGGTACTCAATAATTTACAAAAGTCTTGGTGAGAGTATTCTACCGAGTACCAACAGAATAGGAAGTTTAATGATGTTAACATTTTATTATGAAATACCGTGTGAAAAAGCTTCTTATACATCTCGTTTCGTTATCAAGGCTATTGTTAAGCTCATGTTTACATTACTCTATGCCTGTTAAATTAGAAAGAAGGTTTATATATATGTGCCGGTTTAACCCTTATTATGTTGGGTAAATTTCTAAATATATATCTTTGTGTTGTCTGCTTCCCAAAAGCTTAAATATCTGCTTAATATTGTTGAGAAAAGATACTCAGAGTAGCAAAAAGGTTAGATCACAGGCCAGCCGCCAATTTACTTGGCGGCGAGCCTGGATCTAACCTGTTTGTATAACCATGAAGTCGGTTCAAGCTCTATAAGGGTTATTGGGTTAAACACAAAACACACACAATGTACAATGCGTAATCGATCAGTTTGCGGTGTTTTATATGCTTTTATGAATGGGCCGGTGTTTCGTAAAACCTCATTTGACCGCTTTAACGAAGGCACATCATGTACGGGAAGAGCAGATTGGTGGAACAAACTGTATTGTTTTGAGGGTATATGCATGTGAGGGACATTTGCAGTTTTAATGGTGAATTCAACACAAATCTTCTGTATAGTATACATCTCTAGGTTGTACGAGTTTTCTTTTCCCGATTCAGCGTTGTTTTTAACAATTAATAAGTTATAGGTGGCCTCCGAGGCCTAGTGGTTAGAGTACAGAACTTGAAATCACATGGCCCCTCTCCGCGTGGGTTCAAATCCCGAGAGGGAAATGGATTTTCATGAGAGACAGTCTCCCGACTGACTTACGGAATGCCGATGGTTCTATCCGCCTTGACCAGCCCTTGTGGGTTTAAGTATTGGTTCTTCCTCCATCATTTATAGTCGGGCATCGCTACATAACTAAAATAATGTTGATGTGATGTAAATCCCATAAAAAAGTTATATCGGAGCGATAAATGGATTAATGCACGAACGAATACCGGGTTCCGCCTTGCGACCTTTCATTAATCTACATTTGGTGCTAGTACTGGTTATAACCCAGGAAGCAGAATCTAGAATGATTAATCTTAGTTGTAAGAACTTGTTTTACAATGTAAAATAGATAAGTTTAAACTGATTTGACTGACCGACATTATGACTAACGGTCGTATGCATAATCAACAACATATAGTTCTGTGCAGGGAAGACATTTGCACTATTTCTTTTTTTCATTATATTTTTTTTGTTCTCCTTGGTGCGAATCTAAATGACCTTGAACCTACAACCAAGAGACAGACATTGTAGTTGCCCTAGATCCAAGTCATAGGTATGTATATACACTTCATAAGTACGAAGCTCCGTCCATTTTCATTTAGTAAATGGCTACTTATAGGACGGAACCTCGGTTTAAAATATCATATCGGCGTCCATTTGGCTTCATGTGTTTCTATGCGTACTCAAAGCGGACTAATTCCACAATGATCCATTTGTACAAACACTTAAATCAAACTTTAACTCGTTTTACGTTGGAAAAATCGGCATTAAATCTTATCGAGTGACTTTTGCGTCCAAAGATCTCGTACGAGCAATTAATTCATTTCAGATTCATATTTTAAATTTGACTGCTGTAGAAGGCACATCCCTGCCGGAAAATAATTTAAAACAAAGGTTAGCTATTTATAATTTTGCGACGCTTGCCACCTTGAAATCTAATTGAGTAATTACTGCACAACTCATTACCATACATTCCGAAGTAATATATGCACGCCCTTTAGTTAATGCATTACATGATATCAACATTTTGACACAATACATACGAAGAAAAACAATGTATCGTTTTACTTAACGATTAAAGGAAAGTATTTGCGTGACTTAAAACTGATATACATTGATAGTATCTTGAAATAAAAGAATAATATTAATGTTGCAATGTGACTCGTCATTTGAAGAGTTTCGGATAGACGATTTCAATGACGTGTTACGTTGCAATATTGTTTATCTCAATATCAAAATTAAATCGAAAGTTCTCTTGGTCTAAACAGTCCATAAACGTTGAGCATAAGATGTTTAAAAAAATGCCACCCAGTTGACAAGTATGTTGATGGATGAAAGCCGAGGTTTTATTTCTTTTCAGATTAAAAGAATTTAATATATAGCATACTGAGACAGTGTTCTCATTATGTAATGTTTATTTTTATAACGATTTATTCGTAATTCTGTCGGTTCTGCAGTGAAAAACAAATGCATTAAATGCAAATGAAATGATTGTTTAATAGCATACACCAATGGTATTCAATTGAACCTGTCTACAATTTTAAGACTTTATTTTGGAGAAAGTGAATATGCAAGACTTAGACTTAAATGATATCCAACTTTTTTGTTACAGTGTTCCATAATCCTAAACTGTCATCTTCATAGTCCCCCACATTCTGATGGATGCTTTATTGGAGCTCTACATTCGTATGAGGACAAGAAATTAAGAAATGGGAGTCATTGTAGCTAACAAACTGCATACATTTCAAAGTTTGGTTCATCTAGCCCCGAAAGAAGTCAAAACTAAACACAATAGTCGCGAAAACCAATGAGGCGAACCCGTTCCGACCGCAATTATGCGTGCAGTTATGTTGCGTGTATTATTTATCATCAATCTTTCTAGCTGCTTTAACAACTTTATGTTTGATTTATATAATCTTTCTCTGTCTGAATAGAGATACATTATTTTCTTACGAACGATTGTTACCAAGGACACGGGGTCGCTTTTCAATCAAGCATTACTTTTCCTCTGAAATACCGTATCCTCTTCTTTCTTTGAGGGAAAACGGTCGTATTAATGAGGGCAACAATAAACCTCAGAAGGTCATCCAAGTCATGAAATCCAACAGTAAAACAAAACTCAATGTTCTCTATATCACAGTTCAAATATCCATTTGAGAATCGACTTTTTGACTTTGGATGTCTGCTGCTATCGACTATTGAAAGTGTTACAGGGTTCAAATTCACCGTTCCTTTCGATAAAAATGCTTGTTAACTGCTAAATCAATTTGGAGCTTCAGAAATTTCAACTTGTACATGCTTTATGCTCACCCATATAATATCATCCATATAATAAAACCTGGACGAAGAACAAATGCATTAGAAATAAATACACGAAAGTTAAATCAATACTCCATGGGTTTGTTTCAGAGGTAATTGGAATTAACGCTGTGTGTTGAATAAGAAATTACTCATATGATCAATTCCTTCTTTTCCAACAATAATTTCTTTCCGTCTGCTAGGGAAATTCTTCTATTTCTTTTTTTCCCGTATATAAGTATGACCTGCAAACAAATATAATCCGAACATTAAATAACGTTTGTTTAAGGGATAAAGGGTTACGCAAAACGTTCTCATATTTTTTTCTTATCGGCTCCATTCACCGACTTTATCTTTCATCCCAGTCTAGTTAACGCTTTCACACCCAAAACCAATCTTTTGCAGACGAAATAAACGTGTAAGACAAAACACAGAAGGTTGTAGAAGACGACCGTCGAATTGGAAAGACACACGTATTACTGTCATACTACAGGAGCAGTATTTCCTTTTCTTAAACTTTCTTGTAGTTGATTTCATTTTTTCGTTGCAAATTTATTTTGAGGTCAATTTAACAGACAAATAAAATCCAGGAAGTACTTTGGTATATCAGGTATTATTAAACTTTACCCCTTTGTTTGACTTTTGAATTCCAACAAGTTCGAAATCCCAAGCAGACGGTGCTTTGTATGATGAAATATAAAGTTACCTTGTCGGAATTGTGTCGCCAATCATTTACTCACCTATTCGAATTACTTCTTTGACTACTCAGGACAGTTGTCCAGGGTACCGTTTTACTAAACAACTTAAGAAAAATATTTACGTAAGTCATAACTGTTCCACATGGATAGTATCTTCAATGAAAGTACAATATTGCAATGTGACACGTCAATGGAAGCGTCTCGGAGAGACGATTCCAATGATGTGTTACTTTGCGATAATGCTTCGCCCAATATTGTTATAAAAGGAATTGTTGTTTTAGACTTACGCAAATCTTAAGCGTAAGCTGTTTAGTAAAACGGTTCCAGGGTAGAGCGTAGGCCTCTTGACAAGAGGGTCGTGGCTTCGAATCCCGTGAGAAGCGCGATCCACCTTGCGACATTTCATTAATCCACATTCGGCGCGAGTACTGGTTATGTTTCCAGGAAGCAGAATCGAGAGTGATTAATCTAAGTTGTAAGTGATTGTTTCATATTCGGTGTAAAATAAATAAAGTTTTAACTAAAACATAGAAGCGGGCAAAATATGTGAAGGCTAAAACGTTTTATTGGGTAGAATGTTGATGTTTTTGATCTCACAGAAGTGTTTTCTTGTGAGTGTTTTTCGGTCGCGAGATCGTGCAATCAGATATAATTTTCATTTGCCATGCAATAATATTACTTAAACATTGGAATGTTTTTTTTTGCTATCGCTCTCTGTTCCTACTACATTTCGGTTACGATACTGACCGAAACAAATACAGTTCGATGCAGTTTGAAGCAACTACTCTTAAACCGTGTGCAGATGATCTTTTGAAATAGAACTATCTTTTTACAGCATGCAAGTCATTCAGAAAGATCTAACTGAACGTTTTCGAGCGACTGACGTCCATTTCAAATTGTAAGTTGTCTAACGTATCATGATTTTGTATCTTTTTTACAATGGTCGCTAAAACAGGATTGACTGTATTTTACTTTAGTTATGGTGAATATCAAGGCTTTAGCAATGATATTTGCACAAAATGACCAATCTACGATATATTATATGGCCATGAAAACGTGAATCATTGCTTAGTTTCAACAATGACTAGGCGAAAGGAAGTCGTGGAAATCACGATCAGACTCTTCCCTATCTTGTCACTATTTCTGCGTTGAATACGAATGATACATCTACTTCTTCTTTAAACTGTTGAAACTATTAAGCATGGGGACATGATGACTCCATTTGGAAACAGTTTAACCCATTACCAAACAATAACGACATTGGACCACATTGTTGCAGACGACTCTGGAAACCATTGTGGGAAAAGGAGAAATTGCTCGTAACGAGCAACCTTTCCCCACAATGGTTTCCGCCCTATCAGAAGATTATTTTCCAATTTCACTAGATTTTAAAATATCGTCTGCAAACTCTTTCAATTTGAGATAGTCGAACATTTGGCGTTTGGTAAAGGGTTAAATGAGATAGATCAGCTGCAGCACATAGACACGTGACCTTGCTATTTGGAGTGGCGCATGTGTGCGACTATTGTTGCGTAAAGGTTGAATCTCGAATCTCATCTTTTGAATATCAAATGTCGTATTCCGTTCTATCAGTATCAGTCACGAAGCTACCAACTCCTAAACGTAATACTTATTATATGGATCCAATTTCAGAATCTGATTTTATAACCATGCCCCCGGTTAAGATTAATTGAATAAAAAGTATAAAAACAACTCGTTAAAACAAATATTTTGCGAGAAAATTGCGTAACAATTACCGAATCCATGATGAAATTAGAAGAATAAGCTCATTATGTCCACATCGTCCCTTTTTGTGACGATTTCAATTGTTCAATGTTCCGTTGCGGTAAAATACCGTTCGCATTTAATGCTCTAAAAGACAACTTTTGTATCTTGATAAGGGTTGATATTTAAAATTTAATCTTTTAAGACCATGGTAATTATCATCTAGAGGTAGATGTACAGAAATCCGATCTTGCAAAGTTGAACCTCTCGGCTTATTCCAGCAGTCGAATTAATTTTGACTGTCGACACTATCAAGGAAAAGTGGTTCCTTTATAACAGGTCATTGTTTATTATGTTTCACCCAATTTGAGGCCGATACTCGTAAACATAATTCTAGTTATAAAGCGATGCCAGACTCATGATCGTAGTGAAAGGTGAAGCCAGCTAAAATAATAAAAATTTTACCTGGAGACAACCTCTTATGATTTCAAATCTAACGTTCAGATCGACAAGGGTTGCCATGTAAACTCTTTCCACCAGACCACGGAGGGCCTTAGTCCGAATGATCCAGACGTAGATATTCAATTCTACACATTTACAGTTTGGATCATACGAGTTACAAGCATCCCAGGGTAATACTTATGGTGCGAACATGCAGTTAATCGACATTTCTTGAATCCATATGAAATAGACATACTTTCTACATAGTAGTGCCATCAAGAAATTGACTCAACCTTCGACAACAAATCGACAGTTAAATCTTTTTGAATTCAATAAAACTAGGGCATGGTCATCTATCTGTTTTCGCAAGTGGCCAATAAACTTACTACCCTCTATTTTACGAAGCAAAATATGTAGATATGAACCCAATAAACCACCATCTTTTGCGTTTCTTACAGAGAAAATAACATCAACTTAAAAGTTTCAAAACATGTCAAATATCCCCAAAAATATCAAATCCAGGAAGAACATTTATATATTGCATGCTACAGTCCCATGCTTAACACAAGACAGCATTTAAAGTTATCAAGAACTACTTCTTACTGTACAACGACTCCCGGAAGTACTTCAATTGTAGTGTCGCACCTTCTTCAGATTCCTAAGGCAGTTGACTTTCCCTTTTTACACCACGCTTTAGAATCGGGCCAGTTATAAGAGGACAAAACCGGTAAATTCATTCGGTAAGTTTCGGGACATCCCGTTAAGTATCGACCATGCAGAAATTTCATTAGGACAACACTACATATACCCTTTACTCCTGATGGCTCAAGTTTACACACTTGAATGAGACAGCTTTTATCCAATGATAGAAACTGAGAACTTTGTGACTGTTTCCAGCAAATTTCACAAAATATCGTTACTTTTCATGCTTTATTAAGCGACGTTTACTGGTAATTTAGATTCGATCTCGTTCCAAAATATCGCATGGTGGTTTTGTAATTTTAAAAAGAGAGGAGAGTTAAAATTACGATATAACAGGATGTCTTTTCCTGTGGAATTTAGAGGAAAATACTGTTGCAGGAAATTGCCTAAAAGAACGTTTTCCTTTCCATTTACCGACAGTATTTCCGTTAGTTGTTTTGCTCCGAATTTAACAAGAATAAGTTATTTGCTAAGTGAAGGTTTAACCTCCATATTTACAAGAGACCACTTTGATCATGTTTGACTAGTTTATTGTAGAGTACTTGAAAGCGAAATATCACCGATTTCTATTAACCCTTATTTCCCCTAGTCTGCTATGTATGTCATTTACCCACAACCCAACCTTCCCATACTCGATACTCGGGATAATTCGAAATGAAACACCGCTGTTATGTAACGACAGAGCAACTAAGCAAAAATATATGTTCTGGTGGTTTATTCTTTAGAATTGAACGTTGTGTATCTTGTACATCGGTATGCTTGTTTTCTTTTCATTCGAATTTAGCTTGTTGTGTACGGGGGGAACAGAATGTTCGTAGCTATTTTTATTTAAAAGATATTCCCTAAAAAAGGAAGTACCCTTCTATAGGACCCTATATCTATAGAACTAGGAAGGAGGTGTTCATTCTTCTATATATGCCCTTGTATAGAATATGGACATTATCTGAAATGTGGGACCTATTTTTAACCTTTTAGTAAATACGCAGTTTTTATCGTCATAATTTAGAAGAGTGTGTGGGCGATACTTGAAATTGATCTGATTTTTAAGACACTTTTCTTTTAGAAATGACGGTGTCTTTATGAAATAGAGAAACGTTCCGCCTGAATATTTTCTCAATAGTTCCAAATCCCTTCCGCTGCAGAATTGTAAAATTCCAACATTCCATCAAGCATACGAGTGTTTGATGGATATAATAGCATCAACATTATTGCGATATTTCCTAATTATTGCTGAATGAAATGTGAAAAGTAGACCCGAATACTTAACTGTACATTAACTTTGACTGCCGAAGATCAGTCTGATAAGCAATGAACCTCGGAGTGTAATTGTCACTAGAACGGAATATTGTTGAAAACGGATTTAGACGTTTGCCCATTTTTTGTTGATCGATCGTACTTGGTAATCTTAAACTGTATATGAATAGGAATTTCGATGCGAACTAGTTAGTCTAAACTTATTAATTTCACATCGAGTGTGAAACTAGTTTTTACATTTAGATTAATACCTTTTGATTCTGCTACATGGAGACATAACTAATACTCGTGCCGAATGTGAATTAATGAATTAATGAAGGTCGCTAAATAGACGCCGCTTCTAACGGGATTCGAACTCACGACCCTATTCGAACGAAACGTTGCTGAGAACGATGTTCTCGCCAATGAGAATACCCCAAACGGAATCCGAGTATGTGAGAGACTTGATTGTTCCGCGGATTATCGTCGGGGCAAGAGATTAATCGAGCTTAATCCGTCCTCATGTTTGTAACGAGATTTATTTGTGTTTTCATTTGCCGCCGACAAATTTTCTTTTAACACTGCAACGAAAGGGATACGACGACGTTGTTGGTGGTACTCATATGAAACATTGGTCTCGCTGAGTATTGTTGAGAAGTGTTCAAACATCACGTTCTATTTGATTAACTTTTTGGTGAAAAGTATAATCATGAATCCAGATTAATTTTATGACAATGACTCTGATTGCTTAGACAGTACTATACCTCAACATCACCCGATTGATTTTCAAAAACAATGCTGTTTTGTCAGGTATTATGATCCGTCACCTTGGCCTAGTGAAAAAGGCAGACGACTTTAAAAAAGCATTGTGGCGAAAGAAGAAATCGCTTGTCGAAGCAATTTCTCGTTTTGCCATTTTCCTTTTTAATCTATTCACATATCGCAACAGCAGAATTGAAAGGTTTTTCACACGTTAACAAAGGTCTTCTTAAGGCGTCTGCTTCAAGTAAAAAATGTCGTTTGCAAGTGGTAAAAAGTTCCTTTGCAAATTAGGTTCAAATTATGTGGGGTCAAAATTAGTTCTCACCCCTAGGGTCCTAACTTGGCTTTTCGTCAGGATAGCTAACCACCTTTTCTAAAACTTTTAGCATCAGTGTTAAATAGCGCACCAGCTGTTGTAGGGTATTTGGACAGGTCGTTGGTATAGGGCCATAAAGGTACTCTTGTCTTAAACAAGTAAGAGTAGGTGTCGCAAATGAGTTATTTGCAGGAGCATATCACCAAAAACATCTACACGTTTGTATGCATACACATATATCAAGCCCTAATTCATTTAACCCAGTACTTCATACACAGGCCAACTCGCATCATCTGTAGTAGTAAATCAGATTCATGAAAGTAGAATGACAAAGGAGAGAATTTTCGTAACAAGCAGTGAACTTTTCTCTTTATTTCTCTTTATTACGATTGATTCAAATCCAAAGGAAATGATATGCTTTATAGTTGTAGTCTACAGTTGTTCTTAATTTAGACCTGTCACAAAAAAACATATAACGGAATGCTTTAACCCATCACCAAACAATAACGACATTTGACCAGTTTGTTGCAGACGACTTTGGAAAACATTGTGGGAGAAGGAGAAATTGCTAGTATATAGCAATTTTACCTTTTCCCACAATGTTTTCTGCCCCATCAGAAGATTAATTTTCAATTTCATTACATTTTGAAATGTCGTCTAAAAACTCTTTCAATTTGAAACAGTCGGAAATTTGGCGTTTGGTAGAGGGTTAAATGCTTGAACCTGAACCCTTTAAACTTAACGATATGTTTTTTCCAGAGCAGTGCTTCAAACATGGAACCATGTGGCACAACAGTTCCGAACAGGGACCGTCAAGGGGTCTCGGGTTTGAAACCCTCCCCGGTTTGACGCTCTTTCCAACCCTTCAAAAAAGGCCAATGAACTTTTATAATAAATGAATTGAATAAGCATGAGAAAACAAAACTGTAAGTGGTTAATTATTGTTGAAGTAAACGCTTTTGAGAGGTGACATGGGGATTAATTTAATTAGAACGGAAATAATGCTGCTGCTTTCGTTAATGGCAAAGGCGATCACGATGACATTACAGAAATAATGGTGTTAATTGATTATTAAAATGACTTTGATAGAAGACAGTGGAGACAAGGGAAGAAAAACAAAACAGGGGTTTTCTCATTATTCATAATACATGTAATTCATATTATGTAACCCTTGTCTTTAACACATCTTGTTTTATGATCGTTTAATGTCTCATGTCCGAGAAAGTATGTAGTATTAACCCTTTCCCAAACAATAACGTTTGGGAAAGGGTTAAGCGAATTCATTTACTCATTTCCTAGTTGTGACGGTGTGATTGGTCCAAATGGACAGCAACAACAGACGTCAAAGACTACATTTACAAGTTGTATCGGAATTAACCATTGCGTGTCAGACATTAAGGTGGAATACCCGTTTTTTTGAAACTCTATCTTTCGTCTGATTACTTCGGTCGTTCTCTGTATATCGGTCGGCGCCGGGACTATTCGGCTCAGAGCGAACTATTTCGGCCCCGATCGATGGATTCAGAGAAAACCCAAAGTTATCAGACGAAAGAATGGGTTTCAAAATGACGGCTTATTATTCTACCTTAGTTGCTCTGTAGGAGTTGTCATTTTGTTACAGTAGATGACGGCAAGTATGGAGATACTAAGAAATGGGGTTGGGCATGTATTTGATGAGACCTTTAACTTTCGACATGTTTAATCATTCAGCCTTTTATTTAGTATTTTTGTATGCAATCGATGTAACCATTGCATTACCAGAATCCGCTTTTTTGAAACTCTATCTTTCGTCTGATTACTTCGGTCGTTCTCGGTAAATATCGGTCCATTCGGTTCACAGCTGTGTACCGAAAACGCCCGAAGTAACCCGACGAAAGAATAGGTTTCAAAATGGCGGATTATAGGTATACTACCTTAACCTCGACAACCCTGACGACACTTTGCGCTGATGAACACAACTGTGCCTGTTGGCTTGTCATCATACAATAGATACGTGCGTACATCTGTTCCACACTTGAGCGCAAGTACGACAAACGTCAGAGACGAAACGCTGCTTTTGTATGAAAAGCTGAAATCTGAGTTGGTATTCGCACGAATGAATCTGAATAGAACACGTGTGCAAAATATTGACACATCTCTCGTTGCAATTATATTATGGTTTATATATGGCAGGATACTGCTAGCCCTTGGGATGCTGTTATTTTTAAATAGATTTTTGTGTCGTCTGTTTATCAAAACCTTAAATATCTGCTTAATTTTGACGAGGAAAGATACTCAAGGTAGCAAACTGGTTAGAGCACAGGCCAGCGGCCAGTTTACTTGGCGGCTGGCCTGGATCCAACCTGTTTGCTTAAGCATGAAGTCGGTTCCAGCACTATAAGGGTTAACTCGGATAATCCAAGATGTAATTGTGTAGAATGAAATATTTACGTTTGGATTATTTGGACTAGGATCCTGTTAGTCATTGAAATAAGCCATTGGTATTAGATATTCACCAATCGGCACATTTATGATCGTTTCGAAATGGAAGAGTTGCAGAAGACAGTTTCTCGTCTGACATCATTGTAGACAAAACGGCTGGTATGATTCGAATAACAGCTCATCCATCACATTCCCCCTGTTAGGAATTTGTGACTGGTCCAAATTAAAAGAGTTGCAGACGACAGTTGACCGTCTGGTGTCATTGATGAAAAATCGGCTGATATTCTTTGAATAATAGCCCAACTAATGTTAGGGATTATTGGTTGGCCTCACTAGAAAGAAATAGAAGTTGACAATTATGAAGTAAAGGTGTTTTCGGCTTCCTTTTGGACAAAGCAATGTGTCATTTTGTCATAATGGTTTCTATAGTCTAGTGAGATAAAGTGAACTATTTTGGAGATATTGGCTTCCATGAAGCACTATTGACAGGGGACATGGGGGTAGAGGTACGGCCTCGGGGCGCGAGGATCATGGGTTTCGAATCTCGTTGGAAGCGTAATCTGATTTGCGACCTTTTATTAACCCTCATTTGTCGCGAGTACTGGTTGTGTATCCAGGAAGCAGAATCGATAGTGATTAATCGAGTTCTCAAGCGATTTAGAATAGATAAGTTTAATCTAAACTTAGTAGCATTATTAACATCAACTTATTCTCTCATAAATTTAAGAGTGAAGTTTTCAATACAGACATTTAAGATTTAATTGAATTTTGATATTTTAAAAATAATGCCGTTTTAACCTGCTTTAATACGAATTATTTAATTTGTTTATGTTTTCTTCTTGTTATTATACATACATTTGTTTGTTTGACGAGAAACCTTCTAGTTTAAGTCAATACCGATTCATGATTTTGGTCGTAATAACTTTCAATTTGATTCGCCCGCATTGAATAGTTTGACTGGTTCTAATTATAGGGTCAACGTACGATGATTATAGGTTATAAACCCCTATTTTATGTCCTTAATTTAGAAGAAATCATTGTGATATGAAGGTAGAATCGTTTGTTAAGAGTAAATTTTCATTTTCGTTCAACGCTGTCTAAATGTCTACTGTATGCGCACCAAACTCTTGTGTCTTCATATTTTCGACGTTTGTTACCAAAATCTTAACCCTGAAGCGATCTTTCCTATTATAGACCTTAATCCATTTTAGCATGACATCGCGATTAATTGAAAAACTGTTGATGCGATGTTAAAACATTATATCTACAATACTCGTTCGGTTCAGTCGTCGGCAACTCTCGCCCTATATAGACCACCTCTATTTCGTGGGTCAAACGTTAGAAACACAGGCCTATCCACCCGTTATGTTTTATTACGTGAATGGTATGCAGATATCTATTTTAATTGTTTACTCTCGTCTCTACACTTCAGAAATGGGGATTTAAGTGATATTATGATAAGATTGCTGAGGCCGCCACCGTTTGGGCTATCCAACGATAGCGGGTACGTTAGCGCGTTCCTATAAATGAAGATCCGACTAACCTGTTGTGTTTGATGAACAAACTAATTTTGTCCGCCATCGTTTGAGCTATCCATCGATATCGGGTGCAGTACAAAGATCTTTTAAAGTGTAGGTCCGGATTTGTTTGTGGTGTTTGAACAAACTAATCCGGCCATCACCGTTTGGACTATAAGATCAAAGTGCCCATTTTCCTTAAATTGGGAAGAGACAACGTTTTAGGCAATTTTATCTTGGGAAGTTTAATCACTCTAATCACTCATTAGGGACAACCAAAGAGTTTGTGTGACTTTGAATCTCTAGGGAAACTGTATGAATTATAGAAGCTTTCAATTGGGTAGGTGTCTTTAATGTGCTCCTCTTATAGCAGACAAAAAGGCCCAGTGCATAGTAAGTATTGTACACATACAGTGTATTATGTACATGTATATTGAAGGGTCGGATCCTCATCATTATGTAATAAGATGGGATTTAGAGTCTTATCCCAGTACCTACAGGGTCCAGGAAATCCGTAACATAACGGAAAAAGTATTAAACACCATACAAACAGATAAGGTGGAAGAAAGTCGTACTAATCAAATGAGAGGTCTCTTCATTTGGTCCATGTTTCTCTTGACACTAGTTTACATGATTTGTAATGAGGTATTAAGGTTATCATCGATTAATTTGGTCGCTAGAGTTAAAGATGATAATACAGATAAACCATCATTTAACGCCTGTGACAGAAGGATAAATTGCTCATAATGAGCAATTTATCATTCTGTCACAGTGTTTCAATGGTAGGAAATTTGACCTTTTTCACTGGAGCGTCGGGGTTGGTAGTATAATTTCAAGTTAGTGATGGCTATTAACAAACCGATGTGATTTATATACCATTATCTTCTTAGATTGTCCACATGGTCATTTGCAATGATCTACTGGTCAGTATGTGGAGATAACATAAACCCCTGGTTTAGAGATATGGTCAGAAAAATGTCCCCCACATCGTTTTGATGAACTGCCGATTTGGCCTTGGCACGGTAGCATAAATCACTGTCGTGCTAAAACATCGTTTTCTCTTTAGTTTTACTGGAACAATATACAACGTTTCAATATAGGCGGCGTGATAAACTAATCGTTTTATTGTTAAAGCTGTTTGTACACGGATGCGGGTAAACGTTTATGATCAATTCGATTATCTTTAAAGCTGTGCAACAGTTGTACTGATGTATAATACGATATGAGAATTGTCAGCGGGAGCAAAATTAGTTTGTATTCAATTAATTAGACCTTGAATGCAGTGAATTGATTTGCAACAGAGTGCAAACGCGTTCAAACGGTTCGAAATATACGGCATATCAGCTGTACACACTTGCATATTTTGGCGTCCGACAATTCTTATTTTGCTATCAACAGCCATTTTAAAATGTGTTCTGTACAATATTACAAAAGCTGTATCGTTTCGACGGAATGGTTATGATTTTCGAATTTTATGTTTACAAACAACTTTTAGGAAGCAATGGATGTCTTCAACTATAAGTGAACGTTTATATTGAACATAGAGAGCAGGGAAATTGTTGATCGGACCTTGCATCCTCACAGAACTTAACCCTTAGAATGCTGGGTAAAATTCTAAAAATACTTTTTTTTCGTCTGCTTTCCAAAAGGTTAAATATTGGTACGATGGAGTTAACTTAGACGTAAGTTTAACGGAACATACGCACTTCTTGTGAAATATTGATCGTACTTTTAAACATATTTCTGCATTTCATTAAAAACAGATAACATAGTTACCGTTAATTATTCAAAAGTTACGACATTTCTGTGAACGTAGACGTAAAGTTACGAATCTTGATGAGACAGCACGGCTGGTGATCGCTCTACCACACCACAATTGTGCTGACGACGAAATCGGTTGAGCAACTTCCTGTTTAATCAAAAATCTGAAAACACGATTCACCCCCTATTGAATTCAACCGCCTGTAAGTAAAGTTTCATTTTTTAACTCGTGGAATTGACTGAGATTTCGTCATTTCTCCTTGCAGAGAGGCGGGTGGTTCATTAAGAGTTAAACCATGTTTTAAGAGTTTTGATTACTTTTCTGAAAAAGCAGAAAAATAGCAAAATCCTACCCTAAAAAGGCTAAACCGGAAGTTGCGCAACCGATTTCTTCGTCAGCCACATGGTGGTACGGTAGAGCGATCACTGTCCGTGGATATGCCCGCTGAAAAGCAAACCTGACAAACATGAGAGTAACCCCTCTTTCTCGCTACACAACGTTGCTTCTGCTCGGAAAAAGCCGTATAAGTATAATGGATAGCGTCCGTATACCATCCAATATTATGACATTAGCCCAGAAATGTATGATCCAGCGCCATTGATTTTTCACAGTTTATGTGTTTGTTTTGACAAAGCGGACTATATGTAACGCTATCAAATTAGGTTAGTTAATATGAACGCTTGGCCTTTCTCAATACAGACGTTGCAGCGTCCGCAGCGTTAGTCTATTTGTCTTTTTTCTAGGCTTCGTCTTTTAATGATACGTAACTTAACGTTTACGTTGGCATGTAAGTCGTTACCCTTGAATTCCCAATGGTTACTTTGTTGTTGTGAATGAAAAATAGATAAGTTTTTGAATGTTGTAGAAAATCAATCTTACGTACCTTTGTGAGATAGGCCCCATGGTACCGTTTTATAAAACATTGTATGCGCAAAGTGTACGTCAGTTCAGTGCAAAACAACATTCCCCCTTTTTCAACTTTGGGCAAAGCTGTATTGCCAAGTAACACATCATTGGAGTCGTCTCTTCGAATTTAAGATGCTATCAATGTTTATGAGTTTTGACTTACGCAAATAAATTCCTTAGATCACTTAGTAAAACGGTACCTATTGGGTCATTGTGTCTTTATCTTTAACGAGCGTTCAGTTACAATACTCTCAAAATCAAAGAAAAAGCATTTCAGAGAAAAGCGTATTTGCTCATAAGTGACATGGCCTGTATACACAAGGCAGAGTAAATTGTTTGTAGATTTCAGCAATAACTAGGCCAATGATCCATAACACGGATTATTTTCGGCGATCGCCTAAACTGTCATGGTTCTTTATGGATTGATGTTAGATGTTCCATTGTCATTAACGTCCATTTTAGATTTATTACGGAGGTCGTGCTTTCTATAAAGAGGCTTTATGACTCGCACATGCGCAGATTATCTATTTCTTAACCCATTACCAAACAATAACGACATTTAATCACTTTGTTGCAGACGACTCTAGAAAACATTGTGGGAAAAGGAGAAATTGCTCAAAATAAGCAATTTCTCCTTTTCCCACAATGTTTTCTGCCCTATCAGTAGATTATTTTCCCATTTCATCATATTTTGAAATGTCGTCTGCAAACTCTTTCAATTTGGGACAGTCGAGAATTTTGCGTTTGGGAAAGGGTTAAAAGGGATATCATATTGAGGACAGCTTTTGTGATGATTGTATTGACGGAGGTGTCGTCTGTAAAGGGGCTTTATGACTCGCACATGCGCAGATTATCTATTTCTTTAAAGGGATATCATAATTAAGGACAACTTTTGAGATAAGTTTATTGGAAGGGGGCATTTCTCTTGGTGCTCTTTCTGCATGTAAATGCGTCGATTCATTTTACGTTTAAACTGGATCTGAATTTACTTTTGCAAACAATCTTCCAATATTTTGTAAGATAGACGGAGCCATTGCATCCTATCCCTTATATATCCCGAATAAGAATTCTCTCTTTAAAAAAAGAAAAACAAAATCCCAATTGATGGTTAACGTTGTTCTACAATAAAGGGATAAAGGGGCAATGGAAGATGGTGAAAGACTGAACAAGATTCATGAAAACATTCGCAGGCTGGTCAGCATTTTCCATACACTTGGATTTCATTCAGCCCCATTTTTTCACCCTATGTCTGTTATTATATATAAGAATTTCTACAATAAAGGACTATGGAGGATGATGAAGGACTGAAACAGATCTATGAATACAATGCCTACGCAGGCTGGTCAGCATTTTCCACATAAGGGGATTTTATTCGGACTCACTTTCTCAAGCTATGTCCGTTACCATCATCATCATTAATCCTTGTAGTGCTGGAACCGACTTCATGCTTATGCAAACAGGTTGGATCCAGGCCAGCCGCCAAGTTAATCGGCGACTGACCTGTGGTCTAACTTAATTGCTGCTCTGAGTATCTTTCTTCATCAAAGTTAAGCAGATATTTAAGGTACTGAAAAGCAGACGACACATTATCTATGTTGGGAAAATTACCCAGCATTCTAAGGGTTAAGGTTGATTGTCGATCACACGCTATTGTGCGGAATCATGCGGGCCATTGGAGTCAATTATGTATCGTGATAGACTCGTTAGTATGTGTAGAGGGAACGGGGTCATACATACAAATACTTTTAGACATTCATATACCGCAAAAACTATTTTTTCGTACTAAGTTGCGTTTCATAATGCCTTTTTCTTATAGCTCTCATACTGAGACGATTTTCATAGCATTCATTTTCAGTTTTGCTCTGACCTTATTTTCAATTTCCAAGCACTTTATGTTTTTTAGAAGGGTATTCCACCATTTCGGTCAAGTAACGTGTATCGATCTATCAGCCTATTAAGATCGGCTTCTTGTAACGAAAAAATTACTTTTCCTTGTAGAGCGAAGTGTGGTGTTTGATTTACCCAATCCAACCTTACCTTTAACGTTTTACCGGAAAAAGAATATGTTACAAATCGAAAGGTGTTCAAAAACGGAAAAATTAGATCTTATCAAAATTCAAAGATAAAATTAATGCTTGCAAACACCGTAGTTATTCTGCCCACGCAGGCTTTTAATCATTATTGACATATAACTTAGTAAAATGTGTTTGCAGAAGAAACGTGAATCATCCAACAAAATAGATACACTGAACTTGATCTGATTGAACCCTGCAACACGTTTACTTTAAGTTTCAAGAAGGTCTCACTTAATAGTTTGGTATTTTGCGACGGAAATGAAGTAATGTTGAAAATGTCGTAAAACAACCAATCGCCAATGCTCCAGTCGCTCTGAAATAAATATGTTCTTGTAAAATTAATATATCAACAGAGTTTCACTTGAGTTTCGCGGGTTTGAGTCCCACAGACACCTATGGAGAAATTATTTAAATTGTAATTGTACTTTGACTTTTGACCAGTATATATTGCATGTTTATATGTTTTGTAAAAAATGACTATACACATAAGTGGTGGTGAAATAAAAGATATCTATCTATCCTATGATTTCGAGGGAGTTACCTTTGGCAAGTCATATGGCGAGCCCCTGTCTTTTCCTGGTGGAACAAGGATAGCCGTTACATAACTGAGGAATAGTTGATACGACGTTGAACACCATAAAAATCACATCTGTTTCTCTTATATTCATTATCATAACATAATTAACACAACTTAACATAACATAACATAACATAACATAACATAATTAACACAACATAACATAACATAATTTTATACAGCATTAAACATAAAAAAATATGTTTATAGCTTACAACTATATTAATTCTTATTTTCTCTCTCAATGTTACAAGCGATCCTGTCCCCCTTTTCCCGTGAGTCAGATTGATTAATTAGCGATAAATCCGATGATGTGGTCCGTCTATTAATTTAGCAAGCCGTAAATCACTGATCAGACATCTACGAGATGAAATCGGGGAAACTGCGTGATTGCCTACTTAGTAGTCTCTGTTCCGATATATCCGTTTGACTGGCCTTTAACCCATTACCAGATGATAACGACATTTGACCAGTTTGTTGCAGACATATTGGAAAACATTGTTGGAAAAGGAGAACTTGCTCTTAACGAGCAATTTCTCCTTTTTCCACAATGATTTCTACTCTTTTAGAAGAATATTTTTCAATTTCATCTTATTTTGAAATGTCGTCTGCAAACTCTTTCATTTTGGGACAGTAGAAAATTTAGTGTTTGGTAATGCGTCGTTCTGTGAATCATTTAAACCATCCAAAATTGACAGTATGTGAGTTACGAAAACTTTATATTAGCGTACAAACACATTGCGATAAAAGAAGACACGAAATTGTAATGACAAAAAACACGATTGAAAACTTTGTCCCGAAAGAAGAAATTTGTCGAACAATCTTTCCTTTTCCAATAATGTTTTCGAGATAAGCTACTCTTTGTCCTGATCTTATATCATTGTCTCATGCTGCTATAACCACTTGAAAATCTGTCGCCCATTTCTTCTTAACACTTTCGTCAATATTACTGTATTGACGTAGACAAGAAAGATAATCGAAGAAAATAATGTCACAAAAGAGGCCTATAAATAAGCACGTTTACCACTAACAGATATCTATCTCAATGGATTTAACAAAAATGTGCTATCATTTTTCTTTGTAGAAAATATTTTTGTTTGTTGCTTCCAATTTGCGCCAGGCACGAACTCTATCATCACGGTAAGGGTTTAGAATCGATGAATTTACTTTGATGAGATCAGACGTTGATGTAGCGGCATGGATTAATTCACTTGGGATATTGTAATTTATTCATTTCCACTTCGATTGTGCAAATAGATTCTTGCAGACTCGACGAAACTCTCTCATTTGTGCATCCTCTGATGCAATTTACAATCGGTATTTCGGCTTTCTTGATTTGTAAATGATAAATCGTCGATATAAAACGACAAAAAAGAAAACTATCGTATTCCTGTCATGTTTTAGATTGGATTGAATTTGTGTGTTACACCGTTTCAACAATATTGTTTGGTAATATCGATATTTGCGGTTCATAGTGCTTTTCATTATGATATGTAAATATGTAAGCATTTAATATTCATTTGAAAACATTATAAAATAGTCACGACACATTAGGAAGCTATATATCTATTAAAGGGAAAACATACATGTACTACAAACATCTTGCTAAAAATAAATTGATTGTTCGTAATTGCTTCTTTGTCATGACGTCCCTGAAATCTTCAATGTTATCAAAATATTATCAAACAATTAGAATCAAGATCCCAAATTATTTCCTGGCCTTTATAAAAGCAGATATTTTTATCATATGGCTATTAAACTCGGCACCGATCGGGGTTAAGTAGGCATTACAATATTATGACCAACTTGACTAATGGCACGTTAATAATCGTGTTATCCTCTGCTACTTAGTGTGCTGTGATATTCAACATAATCCGACTTAATGGGGCAAGGATACATACATGTTCAATATGATGAATAATTTCGTATCGATGTCGAGTTTGAAAAAATGCTTTACCATACTGACTCCAAGCTTTCGCTTTCGGTTTTCATTTCTCCTTAACGTTCCTTAATGCTGCTCGGATATACACTGAAGCCTCGTTTATCCGGATCCCGATTATCCGGATGTCTCGCAATCCGAACGGAATTGTAAAGGAACGGAATTATTGTGCGGTAATTTGCTTGACAAATTACCAATCAATAACGTCATTTGACTAGTTTGTTGCAGACGACTTTTGAAAACATTGTGTAAAAAGGAGAAATTGCTCGTGACGAGCAATTTCTCCTTTTCTCTCAATGTTTTCTGCAATATCAGAGGATTATTTTTGAATTTCATCACGTTTTGAAATGTCGTCTGCAAACTCTTTCAATTTGGGACTGTCGACAATTTGGCGTTTGGGAAAGGGTTTTACGTATACACAGGCATATAGACGGTTTATGTATTAAAGTGTATAAGACCAGGTCTTGCTTCATTAATCCGGACGATTCGGTTATCCGGGAATTTTGTTGGGACAGACGTGTTCGGATTAACGAGACATCGCTGTATATCCGTTTCCTCATATCGACTTTTAAAACGTCAAATATGGTCTCGCACCTGTTACGGAGTACTTCCGGGTCGTAGTACCCAAAAGTAGTCCCATTTAGAAATTTTGAGTTTCAACTTCTGGTGCATAGTTTTGCTGGTAAGAGATGAGCTGGTAGAACACTGATGTGTTTCCTGTATAGATTATAGTCCTGCAATGCTCCCAAAGTTTGTTTTGATTGCTTATTGCAGGACTATTTGTTTTGGATGTATGAACACAAATGCCGGTACCTCGGCTAGATTTGACAGCTAGTGCACTGATTTTCGGACGGTACTAATACACTTTGCTCCGTAGAAAAAAAATGAGACGATTGATGTGTCCATTTTATTACAGTTTCTGAGAGTTGAATGGACAAACTTGATGTTCCTGTATATAGCTAAGCGTAAAAAACACTATTCTTCATTCAGCAGAGTCTTGAAAATAGCTGATTTAACATTGGAGTCAATGGGAATTCAATATCTCAAAAGTAACAGGTGTATGACCATATGGACGCAATATATGGTAGTCGACGACACGTATAGATAATTAATCCTTAGAATGCTGGGTAGTTTTCTAAAAACATTTTGGTGTCGTCTGTTTTCCCAAAAAATGAATAGCTGCTTATGATGAGGAAAGAGTAGCAAACATGTTAGATTACAGGCCAGCCGCCAACTTACTTGGCGGCTGGCCTAGATCTTTCCTATTTGCATAAGCATGAAGTCGGTTTAACCACTATAATGGTTAACATAAATATGATCTTAATACTATTGTATACATCATCAAGGATTTTTTTGTCCCAAAGTAGCGATCTTTGCGTTTCTCACAACTATTCAATTATTGATTAAGCGTAAAATAGCACAAAGCATATGTATATCCAAAGCATTTTTATAGCCATTTCAATATTAACACGTTGTTATCATACCTATAAATGTAAAAAAGTAATCTTCCCAAAACAAAGATGTCTTCACAAAACGCTTATGAAATCAGTGTGAGATGAGTTAATTGTCTTAATAGGAATTGGTTGTTAAAAGATCCTAGGCGAAAATTGAAAAATCGATATATCCGTAAGACGGACTTTGGATAGAAAACGTTTTATCAAACAAGAACAAGCCGTTTCTTATTTTATTCTTCTGAATCAAGTTACGACTTTTCAACACACAGGGAAGGCTTTGCGATAGCAGATTTTATCCGATTAAGATTGTGACTTTGTCGGATATTAATGAATTGTTAATCTGCGTATATAGAATTCTGTTACATGCTTGGAACTATTACTTTACAACGATTCATGTTGATGTTCGATTTCTTGCTGTTTGACAGGCGACCTCATGTACATGCGCCCATTCAGATGAAGGTTTGAAAACGATGTGACAATAGGAATTATTGCTAGTTTCGAACAAAATAGATATACATAAATTTTAACACATATACTATAAATTCTTAAGAAATCCTTGAGATACCCTGATAAATGAATTGTCCCTGCTCAATTTCGAAACGTACATAACACCTTTCTTAAGCAAAGCAATGTGTTTTTTGTGTTGCAATGACGTTGTTCAAATTTAGTCTTTCAATCGTCACACTTTCTCAACAAAGTCAACAGCAACGTCCACCCTTATATTGTGTTAATCTATCAACTTTGATACATACATCACAAACGAGTGTTTGCTTATCGAGGGTTCTATTTAGGATCATAGAAAGATTTCACGGATGTTAATGAGTATCTATTGAATTAGACTGAGCCCCGACGTGATTGTGAAAGACCGATGTAAATGGAACCTCGACCCGGCCTAGCATTAAACGGATTAACCATTTACTAAACTCAATCTTTATTGGACTGTCCCAAATTGAAAGAGTTTGCAGACGATATTTCAAAATGTGATGCGATTATAAATTAATCTTCTTATAGGACAGAAAACAATGTGGGGAAAGGAGAAATTGCTCGTTTAGAGCAATTTCTCCTTTTCCCACAATGTCCAGAGCCGTCTGCAACAAACTGGTCAATGTCGATATTGTTTGGTGATGGGTAAAGGTAACATAATAGAAGACTTGCAATGTTAAGAACGTAGTCCTTACACACGAATACTCTTCCCTTTTCCCCAGCAATACGTTTCATATTGCAATATTTTCGATATTCAATTTTACGATTTCCTCTATATGTACGACAGGAATGTAGCAGATACAGCTAACCTTTTCATGCTTTCTTGATGATATATTGGCACTATGGAAGAAGAAATGTCTTGTATTTCCTTTTTTTACCTTATTACAACTCACCAAAAGCATCAGGGGCCCGTTTTACTAAACAGTTTACGCTTAAGATTTGCGTAAGTCTAAAACAACAAGTCCTTTTATTTCAATATTTGGCAAAGCAATTTTGCAAAGTAACACATCATTGGAATCGTCTCTCCAAGACGCTTCCAATGCCGTGTCACATTGCAATATTGTACTTTCATGGAGATATTATCCATGATAATCAATTATGACTTACGCAAACATTTTCCGTAAGTTGTTTAGTAAAACGGGCCCCAGTTGATAAAGATACTCATCTTATGGAGTCGAGCTTAGTGCCTTATTCCATAGACTAGGTGCTAAGCTTAGCAATATAATGGTACTTTTGACGCGATCTCAAAACCAAATCGATTACAATACCCGATATGGGTTTGTCATACAAACTCGTTTGATTCTGTTGAGCTTTTATATCTTCTTCAATAAACAACCCAAGCGTGAGCATCCTAGAGTAATCCCTTACGCATTATTTAATACCGTACATACTCGTACGCGTTTACTTCGGTCGAGACTCTTTGTTAAACTGAAGAAAGAATGCACGCAGCCGTATCAAGATATGTCTTAAATTGATTCTGTTTGCTTATCCTCTGATATTTAACCAATACCATCTCTATTTCATTGGATCGTTTGTAGGATTGAATTCATCAGTTTACTTTGCGGCTGGTCATGATCAAACCTGTTTGCAAAAGCATGAAGTCGGTTCCAGCACTAAAAGGGTCAAACCTCTCCCAAACAATAACGACTTTTGACCACTTTGTTGCAGAAGACTTTAGAAAACATTGTCCTTTTCCCACAATGTTTTCTGTCCTATCAGAAGATTATTTTCCAATTTCATCATGTTTTGAAATGTCGTCTGCAATCTCTTTCAATTTGGACCATCGAAAAGTTTTTGTTTGGGAAAGGGTTTAGAGTTAAGCGTCGCTTATAAGCGGAAAAGTGTGTGAACGGTTGACTGGTTAGATGCATGTCACATTTTACGCCGAAAGAATTACGCCAACATGCTACCGGCAAGGTTTCAATATTTAATTATTCCCTTTTTCTAAAATCTGCTCTTAACCTGTTCCCAGCAGAATCTTTTAGGGAAAACATTATTGCAGAAAGAGATGAGCGAATATCGTTTATGTTAAATGAATGTGAATATGCTGGAAACATCTTGTCATCAATCTTAATTCCGTTCTCCTTATGACTTTATTTGGACTCCAATCCGACATAATTTGTAAAAAAAGTCTTAGTAATGAATTATCCAAATCCTTGTGAAGACGTAGCAGGTCTCCCACAAAATGTAGTGATTATGTTTAAAGTATATCGGTTTTCTATTAAAACAGAATAAAACAAGTTCCGGCATTGCCTTCCTCTCGAAGCAGAACTGTTTCAGAATTCATTTGGGTAGAGGCATTTGTTTCAGCACGTACACACTTTATAATGCATTCTTACACAACTAAAAGGACCTTATTTCAACCAAAGGGGTCTATAGTTTTAGGGGCCACTACTGCGTAATATATTAGACTTGTATAGTATATATCATAGTAATGATCCTAGTATACATATAGACCCCTTTGATTTCAACAAATTGACATACATATACATACATAAGTATGCAGATCGACCTTCCCCGTGTAAACGGAATCTATTGCGGCGAAAGATATTGTTGTAATTTGTTCGCATTCAACGTTCAAAGAAGCATGTATATGTAATGTAGAGTAATAAACTTTCTTGTCTCACAACATCACGAGTGTGGTGTTGTACGGAAGTAGTTAAACATTCAGCAGATAGGGCACTCAGTTTCATATAGCAGTGAAAGGTAGATGTACCTTTGCGTTCCTCAACTCGGACAACATAGAGCAGTAAGTTAAAACACAACTCTGGTGGACAAACTCACAAAGAAAAAAAGATAATTATACAATAAGACTAATGATCTTAACATTCTCCCAACCCGAATTCGGGATTTGAGTCTAAATGACATCTAACGCAGTATCTTACAATAAAAAAGACTTTGCTTCATGAACTATTCTGTAGCAGAGACACCAGATAGAGGTATTATGATACGGTACCATATGTGTAATTTTGGTACAAGGAGATTCTCATCTCCTGGGTACCGTTTTACTAAACAACTGAAGGAAAATATTTGCGTAAGTCGAAACTGATACACATGAATAGTATTTTCAATGAAAGTACAATATTGCGATGTGACACGTCAATGGAAGCGTCTCGGAGAGACGATTCCAATGATGTGTTACTTTGCAATATTGCTTCGCCCAGTATTGGAATAAGAGGACTTGATGTTTTAGACTTACGCAAATCATAAGCTTAAACTGTTTAGTAATACAGTACTATTGCCCGGTATCTTCTCCCTCTCTCCCTCTGTTTGGCGTAAAGGAATAAGGCAGCGCCCATGTCAAACAGTAAATTCGTGCAGCCTACAAACGGACTCCGGATTTAGGACGTTTTTCTTTTCACCAGCGACTCACAGATTACGAGTAATAACAATTTTATCTCACAAAGGCGTCTACGTAATGTTCGTGCAAAACAGTTCGATTAATAATTTAATATTTTGATAATTTCCGACTTCGCTCCTGGCAGTCTCAAATCGGAAATAAGACAGCGGATAACGAGAAGAAAGTTGGTGGATTCCTTGTCTTTTATTTACCAGCTATGGATATCTCTATTCTTCCAGTATTGAACTATTTGAAAATTACAACAGTGAATTTTATCAAATATATCAGCTTTTGATACCCCTATTCTCTAAGTCTTAAATCAATTTGAAAATTACAACAGTGAATATCTATCAAATATTTAACCTTTCAAAGTCATTTAGCTCTCAACATAGAAAGAGAACATTTAATATTTCCTTTACAAGCGTTTTCTCATCACTCCTTGTCCAACAGGGACTTAATTGACATCTGCTACAATCATTATGCCTGTCGTTTTATTTTTGGGACCAATTGCGATTTTCTAGGAGACGAAATTATTATTCTGCCCTGTGGGTTGATTGAATTTTCCGAAAGAATCGTAGACAATTATTTCTTTGACCTTATCGTGTCCGCAGGTGGACAATAGACGTCATCAGCCAAATAAGTGACCATTAACCCTTATAGTGCTGGAACCGACTTCATGCTGATGCAAACATGTAAGATCCAGGCCAGCCGCCAAGTAAATTGGCGGCTGGCCTGTGATCTAACATGTTTGCCGGTCTTAGTGTATTTCCTCATCAAGATTAAGCCGATATTTAAGGTTTTGGAAAGCAGACGACACAAAAATCTATTTCTAGAAAATTACCCAGCATTCTAAGGGTTAATACCGGACTTTGGCAGAGGCTGTATGATAATCACCATAAGGCATACGAATAACCGTACTTAAATTCGGCTGCTTCGAGCTATTGGGAGAAGACGACCGATGATAAAACCAATTACCAAAAATAACTTAACTCATTTCCAGGAAATGTTATTCGAATTATCTTTTTTTTGTGGACGTTGTGACAGACTGATGATTTCCTCATCTTTGGAAAAAATATCATGAATGATTTCTTATAAAAAAGGGGTTTATAGGTCGAAGTTATAAGATGGTTTAGGTTAACTTAAAACTACATAACATGATCATGTGAAACATAAATGTGATGTGTAACATCCACTTTAACAATGCGTATACTAAATCATGACGACGTATTTTGCATGCAGATGTGTCAAATGGAATCGTATCTTGAGTTTGCTCCATCCGTATATGGAACCAAATGTTACAGCATATTCGATAGAGACATGCTGTCATATAGTACCGTTTGTTTACCGGCTTGACGGGAAAGTTCAAAGCGAGAATGAATAAGCTCTCCCGCTGCTCAAGCAATATTATTAATTAATTATTTAAAGTACGTGTATTAACGCTCTTCATATGATTAAGCCTTGAGCATTATCAACAAGGGGCCTGGTCATCATACACACGTTTGGTTGACTGTAAATGGAATCGACATAAATGTATGAGGGATTCTTTCTAGCATGATAGAACTCTTGTTAGTAAAATGTTGACATCTTTTTATAAGCGTTGTCTGTTGTTTCCATTTGCAATTCAGAATTGTTTTATAGGTTTTTTCAAAAGCACTGTAAATGATTTTTAAGCTGTGACACGGCTTTACAAGACTCACCAGTACAAGGCTAGGGCTCTGAGGTGACTTGCAAAAGGACACTCCCAAGTGACCAGAGGGATCGATGGGGCTCGAACTCGGGATCCCCGAGTGTTTAGTTCACCATCTTAACCACAGGGCCTTGCAGGACAGGAATCTAAAATTTGTTAGAAAATATAGAAAAAAATAGTTAATTAAAGGTGGCAGATATAGATTAATTGGTAAAAATTGAACTGTTGGTTATTGTTCACCATCCGTAGATTCAAAATTGTTCTTTCTAACATACACAGCCTCCAAAATCAGACCTTATAATTCATTAAAGAAAAAAATCTTACACGTGTTCCTACCGAAGGGGATTTTACCGTAATTCTATCGGATACAGGAAATATCCGCTGACGGAACAATACTGTGATCCGAGAGCTTTCTATAAGCTTCCCCATAATCTGACATAACTCGTATCTCCAGTATTTCAGCTGTTTTTGCCAGAAGACACACACATTGAGTGCAGTTATTTGACGGATCAATAGTTAATTAGTTTCAGGAATAAAGCCGGCCTTCCTATAAAACCCCATCCTTGCATATGTCCTCTATCTCAAGAGTTGAAGCAGTTAACGAAAATTTTGTCAATTAATTTTGATTTTACCGACCGCTCTTAAACAGTGCATGAACATTTATTTAGTCTAATATTATCTTAATACAGGACGCAAGTCATTCAGAGAGCTCCTTCTGCAGGTTACCGAATGACTGGCTTCCGTACTCAGCCGTTAGTTGTCTTATATCCCAGGGTCCTATCTCCCTTTGATATGGTATTTTTAATCAATGCTGACTATTGCATCTACTTTGTCCAATGCTTTGAGCGCTGTAATGACGTTAAATCACGTGACTCCTTTGAATTGGTTAAAATCACCGTCGCGGTAGATTGTGAAAACAGCACTTGTGGCAGCCATCGAAGATAACTATCAGGGTACCGATGAATCGAACTAGCCTAGCTGAGCCGTAATAGACATACAGGTTTGGAGCCCTACCCATTGTACACGGGCTCTGTAAGGTCAATAGAATTAAAAATAAAAAGCAATATAGGAATGTGCTTAATCCACAATTAAGTAAATACACAAAATTCAGAATATACCGTCTCGAATCAGACTGTGCAAGCATTATATATTAATTCAGGACGCCACTTCCTGCGGACATAATCCCGAACAGACCGACTTTGGTGTCCTCGGATAACGCTATGAAAGGGAGTGGAGATCTATCAATCTATCTTAACCAGTACTTCTGAGAAATGAGATAAGCTGTGTCATCTGAAAGAATACTTAGACTGAAATCATAAAAGCATATTAACCCATTACCAAACATTGCAGACGACTCTGGAAAACATTGTAGGAAAAGGAGAAATTGCTCTTAGCGAGCAATTTTTTTTTGTTTTCCCACAATGTTTTCTGCCCTATCAGAAGATTATTTGCCAATTTCATCACATTTTGAAAAGTTGTCTGCAAACTCTTTCAATAACGGACAGTCGAAAATTTGGCGTTTGGTAAAGGGTTAACGAGTTCAAGTCGCCAATGATCACTGCGATGATGGTAATGTGGTGTTTTCAACCTATTTTTTTGGAGGTTGGAGGTTTAGCACCGGTACTGGATTACATGTTTATTAAAACCAATACAGCATGTTAGTATCTGAACTACGGAAAATTGGGTCAATTGAGGTAGAATTAGTTTAGGCCAAAGAAACATAACGTAGTGACTAGATCTATTTAAAGCTGTATCAAACCCTTCACAAATCCAAAAAACGACGTATATAGTTCATACATTGTACATATTTTTGCCGTCTCCGAATGCTCAAAGTCCCCTGAATTGAATACGGTAAGAGTAATGCGCCAGTAACATCTATAATCGGCGTTTCATCGCCACACTGAATATTCGATGGTATTTATCACGTGTCTAGTCCGCCATTGTGATGAATTGTTTTCGTCCCCACGCTGTCTCGTCCCTAATGGTTAACCATGTTTATCATGGTTCTTTGAATGGTAATTTCTTCTCCGTTCGAATGGGCTATGAATAAGTGGTCCATTAATTGGTATTTGATTAATGGTTTATGTTTAATGGACTACCCGTTCTGAATTTAAATAGACCACCCGTACTAATACATATTTATGCCCTTTGTACATTTGAGTGACCACACCCCCTACACATATCCCGTTGCTTGCACACACACAGTTGGCTGCATACACGTATACGCGAAACTGCATACATACATACCCACAACTCTCATACGTGCACTCGAACTCGCTTATTCACAAAAATAGCTTAAAGATGGCATGTGTATCTAAAGAAAAACATTTGTTATCATATTTCTATATTTTTGAATTTAAAAAAATCATCTGAGGACACTCGTGAGAAGGATGATCAAAATGCTCTTCATAGCCAGTGTATTGTGCCACAATATTTATAAAAGTGTGTTGGAGCAGAATATTTACGATAGAATGGTCTACAAGAAACGAGGAATCCAACGAAGCATCATGCTAAAAACGGCCGTCTACTATATGACGTACTTAAACATGCCTGTTTTGAAATATCGATACATACCACTTGGCGTTCGTCTCCAAATCTTCCTTAGAAAATGCTCTATCCGCACCGATAAAAAGGTGTCTGTATATTAGAGAGCTATCCACATGTTCCTCGAACTATTCGTTTTGTTGATAATGCTTCACGGTTGAAGACCGTCTTGAGCAATGTTTAAAGTTGAATACATGCTTCTTTGTTAAAGGCCATGCCACAGTCAAAATGATTTGCGATAACACGGAATCCAACCAGGGTTGTTTGTTTTCAAATACCCAACACCAACCTCAACAGATTCCAGGAAACAAGTCCTATACAGTCATAGACCTTTATCGCAAAAATACAATTGGCAAAACAGGAGACGGTACATTTTGTTTTTCTTTCCGGCTGGAATTGCATTTGCATAAACTTTCATCCTGGATTATAAGACCTGTTCCAAACATGAGTCGTCAATCTCAAAATTATCACATTTACCAACTAACGCCTTATATTTGCTTCTTGCAACAGAAAAAAAATAAAATAAAGCGTTGTGGCTAAGGGAAAAAATGCCTTTTCAATCTATTCACATATCACAACAGCAGAACTGAAAGGTTTTTTTACACGTTTACAAAGCTTTTCTTAAGTCGCCTGCTTCAATTAAAATAATGTCGTCTGCAGGTGGTAAATATTTGATATAAAATTCTGCGATGATCTTCACAAACGTTGACTTGGATAGTCATATGTTAGTTGCAATTTAGACAGCGGCTTCAACGCGATAAAACAAGAGGGTCTGTTATTGGTTTGGTATTCTCCGGACATAAAACTGCCAAAAACGTTTGAAAAGGTAACCGAAAGATATTCGGACAACTTTTCAAACTCTATGAGCGGTTTAATATCCAAAATGGTACGAGAAACATTAAACATGTACTACCTTAACCCATTTACAAACAATAACAACATTTAACTGCTTTGTTACAGACGACTGTAGAATCATTGTGGGAAAAGGAGAAATTGCTCTTACCGAGCAATTTTTCCTTTTCCCACAATGTTTTCTGCTCCTTCAGAAGATTATTTTCCAATTTTATCACATTTTGAAAAGCCGTCTGCAAACTCTTTCATTTTGAGAAAAGTCTTAACTTTGTCGTTTGGTAAAGGGTTAAAGATGTTTATCGGATACACGTGATAAACACGAATTCGACGAATCCTCTTCCCTGACATAGAGAGCAGTTATTCAATCAGCCATCATTCAGCGCACCGTCTGTTGTTTATATTGACACCGTCTAACTACTTCCGGTTATTTCGGTTGAGAGATACCAGACATGCGGGAATGAGCGTTTTCGTAGTGTTTATCCTGTTTTATGTCTAATCTCGACAGGAAAGGTCGACCTCGAAAAAATGACTGTGTAGAGAGTATGCCACGTTAGAATTGTGTAGATGGCGGAGTTTTCTACATGCTTTATTTTTCTTGAATGGGAGAAGGATCAGCGCTAAGAGAACAGTGGGCAGTATTTGCAGCGTTTTATCTTTGAAAAATTATTTGGCAAAACCAATTTTCGTGGAGTCCTATTGGAACCATTCCGATACAAAGACAAAGTTCTAATGGATAACCACAGAATAGAATGTAGCGAAATTAAATGGAAGCATTGCATTAACGCATGGATTGCATATTGAGTATTGATCATGTCAATTCAATCCACACAGGTTAATACGTAACCGTTATATTTAACACTTGTGTTAAGGCCCAGCATACTAACTTGTATTTCGTTAAGGTATTAGATAAAAACCGCAAATTTATTTTAATGCCTTCAAGAACCCTTTTGTAAAAGTACACACTGGATTCAAATCTAGAAAAATAAATGATACTTTTCACGTGCAAATTTATTCGAGCCCGAAATGGAGGTTTTGTTTTTTCACTCAAGGAATGACTCGGTCAGGCTACTGTATCATAATCTGGTACCCCAAACCGTCGCAATGTAAACCATTTACAAGTCAACGAGAGTTGGAACCAGGCATGGGGGATTATACTTTGAGAACAACTAATGAATTACAGCCTTCACTTGGTCAATATTCAGTTGAGTATTATCTATTCACAATCAAACGTTATTGATCAAGTCATATATCATCCAAAACGAACAATGAATTATCGCTATACGTGATGCCTCTGGGTTATGGTTCCATTGCTATGTCTATTTTATTATCGTTCGAAGATAATCTCTTGTGATGGGTTAGTGTAAAATCCGCGGTTTTGAAACTCTTTCGTCGGATTAATTCGGTCGTTCTCGGTATATATCGGGCGTGGCCGGAACTATCCAATTTAAACTGAATAGTTCCGGCCCCGATCGATGTATACCGGAAACGGCCAAAGAATTCGACGAAAGAATTTCAAAAGAAGAGTTTCAAAATGTGGATTATGGGCTTCAACCTAAAGAAGCAGTCCGGATGATAGCTAGCTAATTTCTGTATTCTGTTTCATAAGTCGCTTAGGGAGATCGGGGAATCGAGATTGTGCGATCATTGTAAGCCCAGAATCGATGTCGTAAAGTCAATGAAGCTGCGTACAACAGAAAGGAGGACAAGTCGTAGAGATTCAAGTCATTGGAAATCCTGATCGTAAACTGTTCAATTCCAAAAATAATTGGAAATTGTCTAGAACAGAAAGGTGACATTAAGTGACTTGTTTGGCACAGGGGAGAAGGCAGGAATCGTTCTTTGGAACCAGGTTCACAAACAACCCAGTCTAGTACTTTCTAAAAACTAACACACACGCTTAGAGACAAACTGTTCCGCGGGACCTCTGTTCCACGGCTTTATGTGTACACAGACACACGCTAGAGTAATTGAAAGGAAGCAACACTTAGACTAAAACTAACACTTCTCGTCGCCAAAAGAAATCTGCATTTTTTCTCAACGTTTGCAAGAATTTCATTATATATATGGACTGTCAAGAATTACTTTCATTTGATCTACTAAGGCTTTCAATTTGGTCCAATTTGGTCCATTCCAAACCATTCGGTATTGGCCGGTTGTGTTTTGACGAGTTTGCGTGTTCAGTTTAATTAGATAGTCAAGCTGGTTCCCATGTGCTCTCTATCCGATATTGCCAATAGAGAACCAGCCTCTGGATAAATCGGTAAGTCTGGTTCCCGTATTAATTCATTATCATCCGTTCTGCGACCATGTCCGCTTTGAAGGTATGCTTAACCCATTACCAAATTACCAAACAATAACGACATATGACTATTCTGTTGCAGACGACCCTAGAAAGCAATATCTCCTTTTCCCACAATGTTTTCTGACATATCAGAAGAATAGTTTTGAATTGTCTGCAAACTCTTTCAATTTTGGACAGTCGAAATTAGGCGTTTGGTAAAGGGTCAAATCATTCTCTATTGTTGGGGAAAGTAAATATTACGGATAGAGAACCAGCCTCGGGATAAGTCGTGAAGTCTGGTACCCGAATTATCATCCGTGCTGCGACCATGTCCATATAGAAAGCATGCTTAACCCTGATAGTACTGAAACCGACTTAATGCTTATGCAAACAGGTTGGATCAAGGCCAGCCGCCAAGTCAATTGGAGGCTGGCCTGTGATCTAACCTATTTGCTACTCTGAGTATCTTTTCTCATCAAAATTAAGCAGAAGTTTATGGTTTTGGAAAGCAGACGACACCAAAAACTATTTTTAGAAAATTACCAAGCATTCTAAGGATTAAATCATTCTCTTATATTACGAATAGAGAACCAGCCTACTGATAAATCGAGATCTCTGCATCCCGTTTTTATTCATTATCCTCCACTCTGCGACCATGTTCATATAGAAACCATATTTATATCATTCTCTTTTGTTAGAGCAAGTGAAGATTACAGCTATAGAACCAGCCTACGGATAACTCAGGACGTATAGATCCCGTAATAAAGCATTATCCTCTGTTTTGCGACCAAGTCCATAAAGAAAGCATGTTTAAATCTTTTGACGAAGGAAGAAAATAGTACCGATAGAGAACCAGCCTCGGGATGAGTCGTGAAGTCTGGTTTCCGTATTGATTCATTATCCTTCGCGCCATGACATAAGAACCATAAAAAAACATCATTCAAATTTCATCCAAATATGAAAGAAAATCTTGTGGTGGCATTGAAGGATGCAACATAGCAAGGGAAGATAACTGTGAAGAGAATTTACAGGTAGCCTGGGGTCCTGGCCCATGCATACCTGCATTAGGCTAGAGGGGTATACCTACGACCAGGCCCCAGGTTAGTTCTACAGGTTGATACCTATCAAATGTATCTGGAGCTTTTTTTCTGTCAAAAATCGCTTTTTTCGCTTCGGCCAGTAGATCGTTTCACAATAAATCATTCGCCCTTCCAACTGGGTACCGTTCTACTAAACGACTGAAGGAAACTATTTGCGTAAGTCAAAACTGATAAACTTGGATAATATATCAAATGAAAACACGGGGAGACGCTTCCAATGATGTGTTACTTTGCAATATTGCTTGGTCCAATATTGAAATAAAAGAGATTGTTGTTTTGAACTTTTGAAAACGGTACCCAGGAATTCAATACGATCTTGGAAATTCTATAATTGGTGTAATTGAGAGCGTTGAAAAGCTATCGAGATACCATCTGCACTATAGTAATTTAAACGAAGGTTAATTTCTTAAACAATCACACATACTTAATTAAATCGAGACACTGTCATTTCAATCAACCCTCGTCTTGTGTTAATTTCTTTTTGTAAGAACCATTTTATGTTTGTCACGTTGGCAAACAACTTGTAATTCATATATGTTGTAGCTGGTGTACTGTGCACATTGTATTCTAAAGAACATTCTTCTATTTTCTGTTCTGTTCTGTTATAAATTAGCTAGTGGTTACTTTGTTGCTCCATTGTCAACGTGTTTTTTTTTCAATCTAGAATCATTATTCTTTGTTTTTCAATTTTTAAAGTATCGACAGATTAAATTTTCAAATTGTATAAACAATATAATTTTACATGAGGAAAACGGTTAAATATAATGGTCGAGCTGGTAAATATCCAAACGAATCCACCCTGGGGTTGGTTCAAAAGTTGGTCATTTTGTATAAACATCCATTGTTTTGGTATACGAATTAGTTGACTATACGGATTCCATACTATACAATTCGATTATACGGTATTATTGACCTGGGACGCATGGCGCCCTCTATTGAAAAACAATCCCAAGGGACAACTCTTTTCATCCATTTGTATAATCTAGGAGGCGTCACCAGATAACCCTTTACTAAACGCCAATTTTTTTACTGTCCCAAATTCAAAGAGTTTGCAGACGACATCTCAAAATGTGATGAATTAAAGCATATGTTCAGACAGGGCAGAAAACATTGCGGGAAAAGGAGAAATTGCTCCTTAAGAGCCATTTTTAATTTGTTTCCTTCGTCGGATTGCTTCGGTCGTTCTCGGTATACAGATCAGACTTTGAATAAAGGAGTACAAAGTTTGGGACACTGGCTTAGCCAATGTGTTTTACGAAATGATTCATCCATGGAATATCACTGCATTCAGTGACCTTTAGAGCGACGGCCTCTGGTACCGAGGGTCCTGTGTTCGATCCCCGGCAAGGTGTAAATGCTCGGACTAAAACGAATAGGCGCATATACTGGTTATAATGTATCCAGCAAGCGGACTCGATGGTAATGGATTTAATTTGTAGGAATTTGATTGATAATCAAGATGAAAAAGAAGAGTTTTGAATACTAAATGAGACCTTGTAGAGAAAGAAGTCAGTTATTTGTGAAACATGTTGTACCGTATAATTGAAGAAATAACAATGGTTTCGTAAGGTGCATTAACCGTCTATTTAATTGAAATATTGTTAAAAGCGGTAACATCAATCTGGGACAAATTTTGACACAAAAAACGCAAGTGACCCATTTTTGTTCCCGGTATCTCTCGTATTACGTAGTCGTTGCATAGCTTTCATCGATCGTGTAACACATTTACGCAACGTTCTGTATTAAAAGTGTTAGTTAAGTCGATCGGCCCATTACCGAATTAGCGAATTTTGTTCTGGTCTAGGTGAAAATGAATTGTTAGTTTAACACAATTCCGAAAAATATAGACAGCGCACGGCCTTTTAGTTTGGCGAAGCTTGAAATAAAGGAGGAATGGCAAAAAATCCTTGCAACAAATATAGCATTTGTTCGTGTCGAGCAATTTCTCCTTTTGTTGCGATGATTTTAGGTTAAAATATGCATTGTCATAACATGAAGTGTTTATTTGCTGTAAAGGTTTAAATCAATGGCCGAGTTTTCTATTGTAGAGACGTGGAACCTCTCTTTCATGAAAGGGGGCTTTCATTCTACGAGTATATCAGAGGAACTCGAAATGAGTTTGCTTTTCTATCATCGATATCAACACATGGGACGATACTGGCGAAATAAAACCATTTCCTTCTTCCAAAGATTGATAAAGTCGAAAGCATTGCAGTGAATTGGCCTGTTAATCGAGTTGAATTGTCTCATTTCTTTCCAAACAGTCCTCGTTTATAAGAAATCTCATTATATCTTATTTTCTTTTCTTCCAGTTATACATAACATATCTTGGTTGACGTTAATGTTGTTTTCAATGATTATCCTATATGTTGAATATGCGTTTCATATTATATTACCTTTTGTTTTCTGTAACATGAATTGAGTAAAATTTGTCTTTGTCTAGCAAAAAATAAAAGGATTTTAAATGGTTATTGATCTGACGCAATACATATAAACATTACCTTGATTAAGTACTTTGTTAAAAGTAGTATTGCTAACCCTGGTAGATAAAGTACCACAAGGTGAAACCATAAACACCACGATTGGCTCCAAGTTTCGATGTGATAAAGAACAAACTCACGATGAACAATACACGGGCGAACAGTGCTTTTATGACACAGGATGGTGTGTTTTTTATTATCAATGTTGTCAATATTTGAACTGGAGATGGTCTGCATATTTGAACTAGTTTCGTATTACGGCCCAGCTGATAAAATGTTTTGAAAATACAAATACGAAAAGATCGGTTGTGTCGGTTCCGCAAATACCTTCTGTCTAGTTGGTATCGGGATGATATTATATTACAAAAAAGGATCAAACTCTACTTATCTGCCAATTTAAGATAGCAAACTGCAAATTCTTTTTGTCTGCCAATTGAAGACAGGGAGCTATCAGCAAACTCTACTTGTCTGCTAGTTAAGGGCAGCGAACTCCTCAACACTATGGGATAAAGTTTCCTTCCGTCTGATAAACGTTTGATTCATTACAATATACATATTGCTCTCATAGATTAGTCGTATCGTCTTTAAATGAATAAAGAATATACGAAGATTTGATGGACAGCCTAATTTCTCTATCATCTCAATGTACTGGTAATAAAAGTATTCCAAATTAAAGTGTCAACGTACTCTACTCAATATCCTGAAGAAAAAACGTTATATTTCTATTTTGTCCATTTCCCACCTACTTATGGTTCCAAGTTCAGACCATTATGATGTAAATAGAACCAGGAAATGGTTTAATCAGTTCTTTCCATTATATATTCAGTATCGAAAGCTATTGGGGTGTCTAGTCTTTGTTGCGGGTTTGATGGATGCGAATTCATTTGTCCGGACAACCGCGTTGGGGCATGTTATATTACATGATATTAACCCTTATGGAGCTGGGACCGACTTCATGCTTATGCAAACAGATTAGATCCAGGCTAGCCGCCAAGTAAATTGGCGGCTGACCTATGATTTAACCTGTTTGCTACTCTAGGTATCTTTCCTCAACAAAATTAAGAAGATGTTAAATGTTTATGTGAGCAGACGACACAAATATCTAAATTTAGAAAATTACCGAGTATTCTAAGGGTCAACACACTGTCACATGACAGGTCAACGAACCTATACTGCCAGGATGATGGATAGGCTTACTTCAATATACCTCAGATGGTTTCATTTCCTCATTCCCGGATGCACTATTTTGTTATGAGTCTAGACTCGAGCCATCCAAGACGAAATGGAACTGTATTTTTCACTGTGTCATTGGAAAGAAATTATTGGAACCAAATTAGCACCTCTAGTTACGAGGAACTCCCCTGTGTACAGCATGAGTTTGTGCCCGTTTTCTGTTAGAATGACAATATATGACGTTGATGGTTGCAATGAAGAAATAGGGCAATTGGAATCGTTTAAGTTCTAATAGAAAATCCCTGGGAACACCTAACATCACACCTGCTTTGACTGGGTTTCAGAGAGTTTGCATCACAAATGCATTCGACATATTTTTCCTTTTAAACGTGACTTTCAGTCAAATACTGATATTGTCTAATATATGTCTACTTCACCAAAATCAAAGCATGTTATCGAACAACTCATGTAAGAAATAAGCCTGTCACACAAAAGAAAACATGAGTTTACAGGGATAAACTACAATGAATGATCAAAACGACGTTGGTTGAAATCATAGCATAGAATTTGATGAATGTTATCGTTATCTCTCTGCAAACAATGTTTCTTTCCAATTTGTATGTGTGATTCTAAAAAAGAACAGAACTCTTAGTAGAAATTGAAATCGCGAGGGACAAGTAAAATTGATATCTGGAACCAGTAACAGTGCGCATGCGTATACTATCGTTTCCGGAATGTGGTACATTTCTTTTGATGATTTGTCAGGTTATGTCCTATTATCTAGTAGATGTGATTCATAAAAGAAAAACTTCCTTCGTTCAAATGAAAAAAAGATAAGTTTCTTTTCGGTATTGCATTGACGAAGTTCCTAGCAACGGTTGCTGGGAAATATCCATGAAGGTTACGTCCCCTGATTGATTGTGGTTTCGTGTGCGTTTCCTAATGAACTTCCGGTCTTGTTCGTAAATAGCCTTCTGCTGTCAATTTACCGTGACCCCAAAATATCGAGTTACAATTGTTTTTTGATTGTCTGCCCAGAGTAATTGTCGTTTGGCCAGCAACTGGCAGCATTCTTTTGCGGTAATGGCTGATTTATCAAACCGTTCCCGTCATAGATGTAATCAAACATGCAAAGACAATCCTGAAATCACGACGCACATAAAACAACAGGAATGCGTTAAGGTTGTCTAGTGTTTAAATGATAATCATTTATTGAAGAATAAAAGGAAAGAAAATGTATGGCTTCCACCTTTCCCTTGTGAAAAAAAATGTTTATGATATAAACTTTATATGAGAATAGGTGGTCTATTCAATTTGAAAGAAGTAGCAGACGTCTTAAAGCGTAGAGAAACAATTACTTCATAGTATCGGTCAGATACCTTTCGTGATAAAATTGTGACAATATATTTACCTAAATAAATGAAAATATTATAAATAGATAGATAAATAAATAAATTAAAAATTAAAAAAATAAATAAAACCAATTTTTTTTTTTTTATCACGTTTTCCTTTTGCAGGTGCATAAGCACGAAGTCGGTTCCACCATTATAAGGATTTAAGGCTTCTGTATCTGATGGTTTAAGTCGAAATTTTATTAAGTAAAGGGTTAAACTCTTCCAAAATGGACATTTCTATTTAGCTTAATGGTTCGCAACAATCTTTGTCTGTAAAAAGGTCATGCTAAAAATGCTCTAGTTCTCGACATTTTTGGTGAAAGGTTTTCTCGCAAATACCTTTTTCCTCACCAATAGGTAAGTGAACGTATTTGCATATATTATAAATTATGACTTGTCTAAATTGAAATTAAAACCAGACGATAAATTCTTATAAAATTGACACAGCTTCTATTATTCATTTTGTACAAACCATTGTGACAGCATTAAATATTTCTCAATTGAGCAATTGGTCAATTTGGTACAGTGATTTCCTGATATTGTAGTTACAAATGTGACAAAAAGGGTTATTATGTCGCAGGGAGAGAAATGCGTCAAAATGGAGAATCATTGATCTTAACTTTTAGAATTTACTAACCATATAGACTAATTACGATTCCATATACGTATTTGGTCTATTTGTGTATGTTTACAACTATGTAATTGGTCTATTAGATGTATTTGACTTTGCGACGCCAGGTTCATACTAAATTCAGATATGACCAAATGATAGTAAAGACTATATCAGTGTTTAATCAAACATAAGCATAATAACATTGACCTTATAACAGACCGTCAAGAGATCATTGACCTACCAAGTAAAGTGTTGTATAGTTTCCAAATATAAACGCTAATACCTCTTGGTTTAAATTAGAATTCCCCCTTTTTTAGTTGGAGCTTTCGCTACAGTCTCCATAGTATTCCTCTTACGCAGTGAATCATAGACGAGAGCTATAACGGCAAATGCCAAGTAGCCAACACGCTCACACATCAAAAGTCATAGTACCAATGGTATTGCGATTTAACCTCTGACTTACACTTTCCCTTGAATATTTCCATAAAAAAAGCTCATATTGGAGGGTTCGATGCAAGACTAAAGTAAGTCCTTCACATAAGTGAAGGACTTACTATAGTCTTGCATTGAGCCCGCGTATTGTGAAAATAACTTCCGACAAAAAATCATGGCAGAGTTTTATTAAGTGGTCGAATGGTGAAGGGGTTATCGATTGGACCATTGTAATGGGTCTCTGGTTAGTCACGACCATGGCATCGAGCCTAAACCGACTAGCAACCAGGACTGGCACTACCTATACGCTTCTCTAAGATTGCAAGTCAACTAACGCACCGTACGTATGCGGTTTTAGAATCTCTTCAAGGGACCACGGTATAAAATAACATAAACGTCTTGAAGTATTTACGAGGGATCGAGTATCCAGATTTACGTCCATTAATTGTCAATTAGAGATAATGGATGTCCAAGCGAGAGGACTCGCGGAGGGATTCTTTGATATAAATAGATCCTATCGGCGTTATTGGGTTCTAAAGTAGTACCCTGGTGCGGCATTGTGGAATTGGTTTGAATTAAAAGCACTCGAGCAATTCGTAAGTGGAACGTTGCTGTCATGCGCTAATGTTACGCGAAGAGCAGTACTTCTTCATTTTAATGAGTAAGATACACTATTAACTTGTATGACAGGAACAAACGTTCAGATGTCCACTATCAAAGACATCATAACCATGTTTATAAGGTCTTTGCTTCTGTCGAATGGATGGACAGAACGTATATTAACCAATCTAAAGAAACCGCTTTGACAGAGGAAGCAATTGCTTATTGCGAGTTCTCTCTTACTCTTTCTCACAATGCTTTCCCTTTTGATACTTTAGGAAATTGGATATGTTTCGTATTTCCTTAAAGCTGCTAGTTCACACATGTGAGGAAATCATATCTAAATATTTTTTAAATTGTACAATAATTATAATGTTGTATGACACGTACTGGAGAATAGCCGTTGGAAGTAAAATAAGTCAGTATTCGAGTTTTAGAGCCGGTATTAAGTGCATTAACAATGAATATATATTGAGACCCAAATGCATTCGAACGTTTTGGAGATTTACTGCATATGGACTGTACATACCACGATATTTTTACGCTTTTGAATCAATAAGGATTTCATTAACTTCTTTTGGTTGTATCTCATAAAACAACACAAAGACTCAATTGCTTGAACAACATTATTGTTTGACTCTCAAATCTTTCGATCTGAGATGAACCATTTTGAGTTATACTAGCAATGAATGTGTGTGTATGCCTGGTGATCAATTGATAGTAGCTGCTAGTTTGTTATGGTCACTTTGTGCAAGAAACATCCAAATGCCGCCATCCAAATATGTACGTATCCAAGCATTGACGTACAATGTGACCCAGGAATAACCATGGTCAAATGGAACGAGTGCATCGTATCGCTATATGCTTACAAAGGCGTCTATCTATCTATACAGATCTTACTCATCACGCCATATAGTGAATCGGGTTTGACTTTTCATATATCCGTAACCAGATCTCACCGATCTAGCCGGTGCTTCGCCAAATGTCTGAACTTGGCCCCAACTCAACTGACCTACGCCAGGTTACTTTTGGTCTGCTTCTTGGTCGTCGACCAATGGGTGTCCATCTTAGTGCAACTTTTGGAATGGCCCACTCTTTCATTCTATGTACCTGGCCAATCCAACGCCATCTTCTACGTCTGATCTCAATTTATTTTGGCTTAACTGGGATTAAATAAATGTGCATGGATCATATTGTAGGACTGACCTACAAACACAAGCAGTTATACCAAACTAATATGCAATATCATGATGATATCAATAACTGAAATATAGAAACCATTGTGACAAAATGAGAAATTGCCTCCTCGAGGCACGAGCATGGTGGGTTCAAATGTATCCAGGAAGTAGAATCGAGAGTGATTTATCTAAGTTGTAAGAACTTGTTTCACAATCGATGTAAAACAATTAGGTTAAAACTATAAATACTATTTCATAAGTCGATTGCTATAGGCCCACCAAGAAAAGTACATACGAAAGAAAGGGTTTACAGTTCCATACAAACCACTTGATTTACGGAAAATCATTAGAGAGAAACCCGATAATTTCTGTCACTGATCAACTTGACTGATTAGAGTCAACGCACTGAGAGACTGTCAGAATTCCTTGGGTTACGAACGGCAGTAATATGAAGGACCTCGAGAAGCCATCACTTCACATGTATGCTTATATTTACATGTGTTAACGACAAGCTTTGATAGAAACTTGATTTTTTACCTATTACAATATGATAACATAAACACATATATAAATGTAAATGAAAGTTCGTAAGGCAAATCTCGCTACTCACGGGATTCAAACCCCCAGTAGTTAAAACTTTCATTAATCCACATACGGCGCGTGATCTTGTTATGTATCCAGGAAGCAGAATCGAGAGTGATTTATCTAAGTTGTAAGAATTCTTTTCACAATCCATGTAAAATAGATCAGTTTGAACTAAAACAAAGCCATATCCTACTACTTGTGAATCCCAACAGAGTTGTAATATGAATTAAAAAATAAAAACTGTGGACACCGTGTAAAACTCAAAACAACAAACATATATTTTTTTAACTATGATCTAGTTCGTTGATGGTTTACGATGGTTTACGTCATTCGTTACAGACTGACGTCTATTCTATATTTAGATCGCTAGAGTGCAAGTCCGTAATTACGGAATAATGGTGTTGCCGTGTTGATTCCAATTAGAAGCAACGGCAAGCGCAAATCATCATACATGAGTTATGCTATTTTTATTTATCAATCTAGCTAGAGACAAAGGTTAAAAATATTAGTTGTCTGTATCAATTCATAGAATTATTTTCAACAAACACATCAACGGTTAGATTTATTGTAAATCGAATGAAAATAGTGTAGTGTAATATGAAATACCTTACAATGAAAAAAAACAAGATATTTTGCCTGTACGTTCCTATCTAAACACAATTGATAAATGCAAATCACTTTTTAACCATGCCGATTAACACATTACCAAACAACAACGACATTTCACCAGTTGTTGCAGACGACTCTGGAAAACAGAGTGGGAAAAGAAGAAATTGCTCGTAACGAGCAATTTCTCCTTTTCTCACGAAGATTTCTAACATATCAGACGATTGTTTTCACAAGCATGAAGTCGGTTCCAGCACTATGAGGGTCAAAGCAATAGTGATTGTATTAACATTTTCTTTTCCCATGACCCCGTCACTATGTGCAGTCATTAGTCGCGTCTATTTGTCACGGAAAACCCAATTCTAACGCTTGCGTGTCAAGCTCATTTGTCAGACAGGTTCCCGTCCTACAATGCTATCAACGTTAGGTGACGCACCAAGTACGACGTACTTAACAGACACTTTGGGGAGCAAAAACGTCAACTAATTTAATTGGGCACGACGGCTTTCAATCAGCCATGACTGTAACCTGGTAAGATATAGACCGGCGAGAGGTTGTCCCAGAAACTCTTATCTAAAATAGGTTACTCTTCTTACAGCCTTTTTTATTTTGCGTATCATTGTTTACTGCGTTTCTTGTTGTTGTTTTTTTTTAAGGAGTTGGATATGTTTATTTATGTATTGATCACCATCCCCTTCTCATACAATTATATATGTGTTCGTGGTATATTGTAACTTTATGCCACGTAATGTTTAGTTATCATGAGTTTTCGTGTCAGCTTCATCGTTGACAAAAACAAATCAAAGATTGATAACGAATAATTCATGATATTTCTTATGGTGTGAATTGAAGGTAATGTACCTATAATCCGCCATTTTGAAATTCTTTCTTCCGCCGGATTACTTCGGTTGTGCTCGGTACACATCGGTTCAAGCCGAATCTATTCACATCACACCGAATCGTTCCGGCCGAGACTAATGTATACCGAGAACAACCGAATTGATCCGACGAAGAAATTAGATTCAAGATGGCGGGTTATTAGTATTCTACCTTAAACTAAAATAATCGAAAAACATGAACATTAATTTGACTTTTTTAAGGAATTATCTTTACGATTTATCTTTCTATACGAAATTATGCAATATTTTATAAGTGTAGCCATAGAATAATAAGTCGGCAATTTGTATTCGGGGAGATGACGTAGTATCCTAATAGTTACGAGCAAACGCTTTCCGCATTCAACGCAGGGAAGGTTGAAAGTTTGGCCTCTTTCGACGACAATAACCGATTATTACCGAACATTTCCGTTAGATTCTCGTTGTGCCCTTGACAACAACGACCAGCACTGTGAATGTCGAGTCAAATTTATTTGCAATTTGTATATATGCATCCATTTGATAATCTTTGATCCGATACTTCGTAACCAGTAGTTAAAACATGCAAGCAGCGATGTGTCACATTCAACTTTGTTTTCAAATCATTTTTTCAATTCAATCTTATTAAGCATACAATAGCACACAGCATACTTCTTGCCATATACATAGACGGCAATAGTTCGGTAAGAATTTTCCAGAGAAGTACAAGATTAATAAGTCAATACAGCTAAAGCTACAGTCACCCGGATATTCTCGGCCAATTCAGTAATATTTTACGGAAATGAACAATAGGCCTACACGCCAATTGATCACGGCAACGAAGTACTGCCATTTTGTATTTTTAAAAAGCTTCAAAAAAGTTTCCAGAATGATATGGTAATAATCCACACATCCATCATCACCGCTTTACCTTAACTCTTAGAATGCTGGGTAATTTTTTAAAAATAGATTTTTGTGTCGTCTGCTCTCCAAAACCTTTGATATCTGCTTGATTTGATGATGAAATATACCCAAAGTGGCAACGGGTTAGATCACAGGCCAGCCGCCAATTTACTCTGCGGCTTGTTATATATTACCTGTTTGCATAAGCATTAAGTCGGTACCAGCACTTTAAGGGTTAAGGGAAAGATTAATTTCCCCTGTCGATCTTTAATGCGATTATTCTGTTTTGTTCTGACGGCCATTAGGTCGAACTGTTTTTGTTCCCGGTGTATTTTAGAGAGACCCATCAAAAGTGATATATAGCTAATGACATTTTTATATCCCATGGGGATGCTGTGTTTCTAATTTGGAAAGCGGAATCGCCATAAACCTTTTACAGGATCATAAATTCAAAACATATCGCTCAATTATTTCGCTTTCTGCTATGATAGATCATACGTTGACATGCGAGACTGTTCTATTCATATTGATTTTAGGGTTTATATAGATGGGTTATTACATGTTTTTGAGTTTGATTTTACAATCTTTGAAAAGAAAAGAAACAGAGATAAGGGTACAAAGATAAAGGTAAATGTGACATAATTGCAGAATTCCTAACTTTCATCTTATTGAACAAGTTGTTTCATTTGTTAATCACATTGTTACTATATATATTTGATTTCTTTTGATATTTGAATCAACTGCTTTTTCACGGAAACTAGTTTAGCAATATATTTCTCGACAATGCAATATAGAACATGCGTCCTTCTCGAAAACATCATTATCTCAGGTAATACACATTCGCTTTGATAGAGTATTGTAATCATCTGAATTATTTGTCTGATCATCTTTCCCCATTTTATATAATGTATGAAATGCCATTAAAGAAATGATTTTGAGATATGGCACAAATACAAATGTGGAATTCAAATTGTCAAAGAGATCTGATTTGTGGTAAAGGGTTGAAAAATTAAATCAACAGAGCCTGTTTTTGTCCAATTTTTGAGAAGCATTAACGGAAGTAATTGTTTTTATGTTGTTTTAAAGTTTTCCACACGTGCGCCTTGTTTTTCTCCAATTTGACGTAATGCACTTTTATTGCTTTTAAAAACAATGCATCTGTTTAAGACAAATTTCAAACATTTTTTTATCATCTTACTTCATTTGTCTTCTTATAAAAAAGGAACATTGCGTTTTCTAAGAAAACACAATGACAAAACGCGACGATGGTTAAAATGGGATTTGCCCTCATACAGATAAATCAAAATGCTGATAGCGCTGAAGGACTAAGGTGCGTTTAAAGCAAGATGATTGAGGATACATATGCAAATTTCTTTGGGCAACATCTCGAAGAAAACATCTGCTCCTTTTACCAACATCACTATAACTTTTATTTCTGTGAACAGAGACTAAACGATAGTCTATTTTTCGAACATCTGGACATTTTACGATTTCCCATGAGGTAACAGTAATAATAATATAGAGCAAAACAAAGCGAGTAAATTCCTAGTTCCAAGATGGTATTAGTCCGCACAGTGGAGGCGGATGTTTAATGAGTAATTGAGGTCAGACTGCTGTTTGTGTATCGACAAAGTATCTTCCCTCAAAAAGTGGTATGTTATTAATTCAATGGACTAAGGTGCTGACGCACCCTTAGTCAAAAACCTATTATAGTTAAATGGTTGCTAGTTAAAATTTTCAAATTTAATCAGTTTTTAACAAGATAAATGAAACAAGAGAGAATACACACGGCAAAGATCATTTTAATGCGTTTTGTATAAATGAATACTGGAAGATGTTTGTGTTCCCACACCTTTCGAAAACTACTTGAATGAAGTAGAATGAATGAACTCATTTAAGATGAGATGGTTTTATGATAGTGACTTCTCACGAAAACGTCTGTAAGAAAACGAGGGTCGACACTCTAATCACGTGACACTCGCATGACGCATCCAAGGGCAACCCATTACCATTTATAGACCAAGCTTTTGAATCAAAGCTCTATATAGACCCTGGTGCTCGTTTCAAAGTTTTTGAATAAAACACAGTTTATACATCTCTGCAATATAGATTTTGAAATGTTGTCATTTATTTAGAAATGAGAGTTGTTTAACCCCAATAGTGCTGGAACCGACTTCATGCTTATACAAACAGGTAAGGTCCAGGCCAGCGGCAAATGAAATTGGTAGCTGGCCTTTGATCTAACATGTTTAATACTCTGAGTACCCTTTTCATAAAAATTAAGCCGATACTTAAGGTTTTGAAAAGCAGAAGACACAACAAATCTATTTTTAGAAAATTACCCATCATTGTAATGGTTAAATAACCTTTTAAACATGTGTAACTATCGCGGTACATTCTGTGAGTAAGTCTCTTTAACGTTATATGTTCGATATCCGTTTATGTATTTTTGCACTGTATAAAGCTACACATGCTGTTTATACTGTTGTAAAATACAATGAATTTAATCCCTTATGAGCATACTATTTTGACCAATCAGCAAACAAACCAATAGTAACCTCCAAGTTGTGATTATTTATAACTAAAAAGCTTGTAAGACAATAAAATAAAACAATGACTTGATATTTGGATGACCCAATGGTCACTTTTTCGTCGCTAAGATCGAAATAATTAGACCAACTTGTAGACAAAGTTGTAAGTTTGAAACTGCATTGAGAACATGAAAACTTTTTAACTCTTAGAATGCTGGGTGAAAAAGTTTCTTTATAAAATAATAATTTTTTGTGTCGTCTGCGCTCAAAACCTTGACGTCTCCTTGATTTCGATGAGGAAAGATTTTGAAAGTACCAAACAGGTTTGATCACAGGCCAGCTGCCAATTTACATGGCGGCTCTCCTGGCTCTAACCTGTTTGCACTAGCTTGAAGTCGGTTCCAGCTCTATAAGGGTTAAATTCAACCCAAGCATGGACTGAAGTGACAGATCTAGCCCGTGTAAGTCATCTTTAGCCCTGTGTATAGATAGATAGCCAGCGTTTTGGTATGCCACGGTTAAGATGATAACGGAAAACGGCATGATCACGATATCTCTGCTGGCAAAAAAGTAAACATCGTAAATTTTAATAAATGGTAGATTCCTCTCACTCACCGTCCATGTTATTACGGGGCATCTTGAAATGTATCAGCCATCGCTGTTGCCGTCGAAGACCGGCGGGGGGGGGGGGAATCACATGCCCAATGTTTACGATTTTATGTCCAAACAAGATGACCGCATCTCAAGTACTTTTGCTTTTTCACCTGCTTTTGCTTTTGATAGCCACATTGTGTACCCTGCTTGAGTTGACCATCAACTTTCCGGGTCTTGTGGTATAGGAAACCCATACTTTATAACGGCGTTACGCCTAACATTCGGCAGAGAAATCGACTGCGATTTCTTGTTCCGAGTGTTAGACGTAACACCGCTATAAATCATGGGTTTTCATATACCATCAGTTTATATGCGGGATACACAATATGGCTATCATTGACAAATGTAGGTAAAAATCAAACAAAAATAGCTGTCCTTCAATGGCGCTGCCATCTTGTCTGGACATAATATCGTATACATCGGTCACGTGAGTCCCCGCTTGTATTTGGCCCCCAGATATTCCAGTTCTACCCATGTCTAGGTAGGCCCTAGAGAACTTGATGATCATTTTTCCTTAGTTTGTTCCAGAAAAGTTGTTTGTTTATATCAGAGAGTATCCCGTATTTCCAAGTTCTTTTGATGTACAAATGGGTTCCAGAAAACTTCGTTCTTAAAATCTGCCAGCAAGGAAAAAGATTTTCCTACTAACTAACACCGGTTGTGCGAGCCTCACTTCTTATCATTTATTTTATGAGTCCCGTATAACCTAGTTTTTGTTATCTTTTATTGGGTCTTTGAAGGCTTATATGCACGCCTTTCCACAACAGCACTTTCTGTTTAACATAAATCGCAAACCCGCCTGTTTCTAACCCATTAACCTGGTTTGTACCGTTCCCTTTCAAACAATCGAGCATCAAATTTATGACCGCAGATTAAACCCTTTACCGTGTTTTTTACACACATTCGTATTTAAGACCGCAGAATAAACTGATTTCGCTCGTTAGAAACTTTATATGTTAACCCTTATAGTGCTTGAATCGACTTTATGCTTATGCAAACAAGTCAGATCCAGGCCAGCCGCCAATTAATTAAGCGGCTGACCTGTGATCTAACCTGTTTGTTACTATGTGTTTCTATCCTCAACGAAATTAAGCAGATATTTAAGGTTTTGGAAAGCAGCCGACACACAATTTTTTTCTTTAAAAAATTATACAGCATTCTTATGCTTAATGACAAGAGAATCAGCAGTCACATTTTTAATATCATCAGCGCTACCGACGTTTTCAAAAAAATGAAAAAGAGTAAAACAAGTTAAGGGCAATTTCTTCATTCCCTTTTTCACAATCGTTTTCATAACTCATCTGCTAGCGAGAGACCTGAATGGCATCTTGGTCTGATCATTCACGGAATAATAGTCTAATGTATTCGGTTTTAATACACACATTGCACATATTAGTCTTCTTTACCTTCAAATGAAAAAGGCCATTTTTGGTTTATTTATGACCACTTTAACGTGTCCATGATAAAAGTTGTTTGACGTCATTCGCATTTCGGTAACCCTTTCAGCTGAAGGTCTCGCGTTTTCTCGCCTGACTGTGATATTTTCGAGACTTTGGAGAATCATTCCTGTTTGAAGTTTATTCGAAAAGTAAAATCTGTTAAAACCATAAACTTATTGAGTGAACAATTAAACGTATTTGCTTATTCAAATTTCGCTCCAAGTATAAATATCGAAAACTTGGTGAACGGTTAAAAACAAGAAACACTCTTTTAGTTATTGCGATTTGTGAATTTATGTTATTAAGAATTTCACTGATAAATAAAGTTATACTTTACATGTTTTGAAATAAAAAGATAATCTGAAGAAGACATACATTGCTTTGAAATAAGTCGATAAATCCTTTTGAGCTTTAACACATTACCACATAATGCCGCATTAATGTATGTGTCTATTTACATACTACAACATCAGAACTGTAAGGTTTTTCACATGTTTGCAAAACATTTCTGAAGTCGTCTTCTTTAAGTAAAACAAATGTCGTGTGCAGGTGGTAAAGAATTAAGGATAAAATAGGGGACGTTCCACTGGCTCTCTTAATCACATGAAAGTTGACCAACCCTTTTACCAAACTAGGGAACCATATTTTAATTGAAACATAAGCATTTGATATGTAAACGACATGTTACCAATTTTACAAACATATGATTAAACTGAACGTTGAACTTTGGACCTATGGTTAAAAGGTCGCATAATCGACCGACCTATTTTGACCCGTCTCGGCAAATTGAATTTGGGTTACGGGTTAGACAAATATTGAGTTTGTTTAATGAAGTGCAAGTACGGTATGAATATTGAAATGTTTGCATTGATAACATATTTGGTTAAATTGTGGGATTTTAAAACCCTTTTTATTTGTTGAACTCTCATTTAATTGCTGTTTTCCGCGTACATAAACCCGACCCAATTCTAGACATCCATAGACCACCCACAAAGCCAAACTATGACGAATCTCTCTCCTCATTTCATACATACGTAACACAGCGTTTATCGTGAAAGCACAACACGATAAGATTACTCAGCAGAAACGCATCTAATAAATCATCTTATTTCTAAATCATCAAGAATTTTGTTGCTCATCAAGAAGCAGATGTCTTGTTAAAGTTCTGTAATACAAAATAATGTCAAAACTGAATGTACCAGAGTCTTGACCATATCGATCACGGCAAGTTATTGTTTCAACATCTTGCCTTTGTCTTCTATTCTTTACGAATTCTAACACACATACTTGTTTTGCACACATGTTCCAGACAATGAAGGCGTTCTCACATACACCGTTTTATCTAGCAAGCCTCAGTTGTTGGTACTTGTATTAAAACGCCAGACAATTGTGATGTAACTTATAGTCCGATCCATGTACCCCTTATTATGCTAAAGTCAAGTACATGTTCATGAAACTTAATGGTTTTGTTCTGAAAACATCATCTGATACCATCATGATTCGGATCTAGTAAATGAATAATTTAGGAATATTGTGGCAAACTGATAAAATGCTTTACCCGACAAAATTCTTCTTTTGCCACAAACTGTGTCTAAAATTTTCTACATTAGATGCGGACAAACGATGCATATTTGTGTTATAAGGGGTCGAGAAAATCGCATTTGACGTCTTTCGCGTCCCTTGTGGCGTCATTATAGATGTAATGAGAAATCACTTGGACTGATTAAACTGTTCGCCTCGCGGTTAAACATTCGTAATAACCCACCAGGGGAATGCAACACCATTTATACAACAATAGTTAACAGGATTCCCCGACATATTTAGATATTATTAAACAGGCAATTGATTGCACAATAATCGGGCTTGTTCGGGCGCTTTATTATTGAAATCGGCGCCATATTAAGTCGGTTGCATTAATTTCCCGTTTATAGATTTGTCCATGTGTTCGCTACTTGGGCGCTCGTCCCCGAAACGATTCGTTCGATCTGCCCCAGAAATTATGTAAAATCGACGTGGATTTCGTCGTTCATTCAGTACATGAACACTTTTCGAGTGGTATTTCCCTTTTCATTTTGGTATGTGCTTTCGTCCAATACTAACAAATATTCATATATATCTTTTAATGAGTTCAAGATTTTGAGAAAAGTTCTGGATATATCATCCGGATAGGCGGGGATTTGACCCCGGTTCTTTGACCTTGATCGGACCTTTATCAAACGATGTGTGTTTATAAAGGTACTATTACACGCTTTGTCCTGTGAATAAAACTCATTCTGAAAATGATTTCAACAATCCTTTTCACCTTACAAACTTATGAGTTTCAATTACGAAAAATGATGTACAAATAATCTGTTTGTTCCGTTGGCAAGGCTGATCCTTTCTTGTATTGTGTTTGCAATCAACCCTATGGTGTCTTTGAATATAGTACCATTGTAATAGTTTCTCCACATTTCGGTCGCCTTTTCACTCACGAAAGTTGCAGAGGTGTCAGAACGGTTTCCTAAAATCATTTCGAAACTTATCCAAACTTTATTAACGATAATTCGTCCTAAAAACCTGCGGGAAAACTAAACGGCTTTAAGATTGATCCATGTATCTAAAATGGCTTTCAGTCACATATCAGATTCGCGAGAACTTGTGGCCAGACCCTTTTGCCATAATTTGTATATTTCATGTTTCTAACCAACTGTAAAAGGTTTTGCAATAAATATGTTAAAAGTAAAATAGGGATTTCATGTTTGAAAATTTATCAACTTTGTATTAAAATCATGAAACCCTAGTCCCTGTGTAATAAACCCATGCTAAGGAAGTTAGTTACTTGTGATTGACAATCTTTTTAAGAATTGTTGTAGAAAATAAATATATCTTAAACTGACGGTCTATTTATAAGTCATGTTCTTGATGTTCCACCTAACACGTGTTATGATGAACATTAATCAAAGACAAACTTTAGTTTTTTCGTTGACTCTCATTGTCCCTACATATTATAAAGGATCAGACGATAAAACCAGTATTATTCCGAATTAATTGTGCCCGTGTTACCATGGTTATGCTACAAAACCTGAAATGTCATTTCATGGTAATTCTCTTAAATCTTTAATGTCGTAAAATTAAAATTGATGCCCTTAACTCCTTATTCCATAACACCTCAAGCTTGCCCTATCTGCTGCAGATCACGGCTGGCCTGTGATCCAACATGTTTGCTTCTCTGAGTATATTGTCTCATCTAAATTCAGCGGATATTTAATGTTTTGGAAAGCAGGCGACACAACAATCTATTGTTAGAAAATAACACAGCATTCTAAGGGTTTATAAGCAATTCGTCCTTTTGGGAACAATTGTGCTTATTCGATATCATAAAGAAACTATATTTCTATGTTATTTTGAGGTCTGCTATTGCTTTAAATTTGGACCTGTCTCAAATTCCCATACAAGAGTGTGGTTAAATTTCAGCGCCTTTGATCGCTTTTGCAAGAAACGGTACCTGAAAACACAGATACGACCACATGACCGTACATGCATTTGCTTACAAGTAATACCACGTTCATGACGTACTGAAAGGATGAAGTTACTTGCCTTTCTACATACCTTACTTTGACATGAATGTTCACCCGCGTAACTACCATCCATTTTGTTCTATTAATAGTAACAAAAAGATCGTAGCAATATCTCCGTTTCTCGTAGTGTTGTGTTACCGTTTTCGTGCGAAAATGCAATGTCCAAAGTCCGGTAACACAGCAGACTCTCTATACCTCGAAGATCTCATGGAAATGTTCGACCAAGAGAGAGAGAGAGAGAGAGTTCAACTTATAGATACCTGGAATAAACAAACATAGAAATGTAGACTTATGGAGAAGTTCGACATTCAGAATTTTGAGATTTTGAGGTAAAGATATCGAACTGAAATATTAAACTGAAATCATCTGGCGTAGTATCACATTTCGAACAGCTACACATTGTCATGACTTGGGAATGGATTAAGGGACTTAATGATATTACAAGAATTGTAAAACGTCGCCCTTCGACCATTACTTGATCGCGTTTCCATGGTGACTGCGATCGCAGGTGCAGCACGCGCGATCATCTCGTCTCTAAAGACGTTAGATAAAGACAATTAAGAAAAAAATAACAGAGGTGTTCCCTTCTCTTTTTTGTTTGTTTATGTGCAACACTCGATGTGTAAATAACGCAACCCGAAGGAGTTCGGTCAATGAGCGTATAAAATTCAATTTAGGTGTTATTGCACAATTAGACCATTGGCGAAAACACATATAATAAGACACAAATATGATTTTATTTATACATATATACACATGTAAGCGATTAAAACAAAATCACAGTTATAACCGCATTGCTTTCTTACAGCTCTTGCTCTTTCATTTAGCTTTCTCTTTTTTAATAACATATATTAAGAACATTGCAAGGTTACAAATAACAGTCTAAATGGCATGATATTATTAAATTATCGTATCGGATAAGGGATTAATGCAGTTTCCACAATATTTTGGTCAAATCGTTGCAATCAGTGAACTGTCCACGCTTTTCGTAATTCCAAAAGGGTTCCGTACTATAATCTAACCAAGAGAAAGATTGTTAACCCACATTAGCGTGATTTATCAGTGGTCAGAGACGAATAGATCATATGACAATGGCATCATTTAATGTCCGGAGGAATAATGACTGTGCCTAGAATTGAATCAAGGCTCGTGAATTTCTAGACAGACACGGTTCTGTCCGAGCAATTGTGTTTCAACTGTCTTTAAGTTTAAACTGAATTGGGGGTAGTCCCGACAGTTTTTACATAGCTGTTGAGGGGAATCGAACCTGGGACCCTTGCTAAATGAGGCCGATGCCAACTTGGTACTCGGTACAACTTTACGATTTGTTTGCTATTTTATGTGCAGGAGACACTGAAGAACAAAAAGGTAGGAGAACGTACTATTTTTGGAATATATCTGAATTATTGGCATGGACATTCATATGAAGACAATATATGGAAACAACATGAACTTTTCTCTTAACGAATGAAACCATATCTAAAATTAGATTGCTACTTGATTCTCCGATCAGCTCAACTCTTTTTGTGCTTGAACCGACTTGTTGCTTATGCAAACAGATTGGACCAGGCCAGCCGCCAAGTAAATTGGCGGCTGGCATATGATCTAACCGGGTTGCTATTCTATGTATCTATCCTCAACAAAATTAAGCAGATATTTATGGTTTTGGAAAGGGGACGACACAAAAATCTATTTCAGGAAATTGCCCAGCACTATAAGGGTTAAAACTGATTGTTCACAGATGAGAAGAAACTTGAATGTCAAAAATGTATTTCTTTAGAACTTTACCAAACCTGGATTGTTTCATAATATGTACTAGAGAAAAGTATTTTGAAGCAAAAGTAGCTAAAAAATGTATTTTTCAAGTCGCATTTTATTTTACTTTCAAATTGTCCGATGTTTAGTAAAGCACAATCCTGGAGTTCAGGGTGCCGTTTTACTAAACAGTTTACGCTTAAGATTTACGTAAGTCTAAAACAACAATTCCTCTTATTTCAATATTGGACGAAGCAATATTGCAAAGTGACACATCATTGGAATCGTCTCTCCGAGACGCTTCCAATGACGTGCCACATTGCAACATTGTACTTTCATTGAAGATACCATCCATGTTTATCAATTATGACTTACGCAAATATTTTCATCCTGGTATTATTCTGAATATCTGTATTGGTACGCTGGAGTTACATGCGAGGCAGTCTTGCCGTCCCCTAACGGATTGGCGATGTTTCTGCCAGGCTTGCCGTCCCCTAACGGATTGGCGATGTTTCTGCCAGGTTTGCCGTCCCCTAACGGATTGGCGATGTTTCTGCCAGGCTTGCCGTCCCCTAACGGATTGGCGATGTTTCTGCCAGGCTTGCCGTCCCCTAACGGATTGGCGATGTTTCTGCCAGGCTTGCCGTCCCCTAACGGATTGGCGATGTTTCTGCCAGTCTTGCCGTCCCCTAACGGATTGGCGATGTTTCTGCCAGGCTTGCCGTCCCCTAACGGATTGGCGATGTTTCTGCCAGTCTTGCCGTCCCCTAACGGATTGGCGATGTTTCTGCCAGGCTTGCCGTCCCCTAACGGATTGGCGTTGTTTCTGCAAGTCTTGTCGTCCCCTAACGGATTGGCGATGTTTCTGCAAGTCTTGCCGTCCCCTGACTAACGGATTGGCGATGTTTCTGCAAGTCTTGCCGTCCCCAGGATTGGCGATGTTTCTGCCAGGTCCGTCCTAACGGATTGGCGATGTTTCTGCCAGGCTTGCCGTCCCCTAACGGATTGGCGATGTTTCTGCCAGGCTTGCCGTCCCCTAACGGATTGGCGATGTTTCTGCCAGTCTTGCCGTCCCCTAACGGATTGGCGATGTTTCTGCCAGGCTTGCCGTCCCCTAACGGATTGGCGATGTTTCTGCCAACTTGCCGTCCCCTAACGGATTGGCGATGTTTCTGCCAGGCTTGCCGTCCCCTAACGGATTGGCGATGTTTCTGCCAGTCTTGCCGTCCCCTAACGGATTGGCGAACGGATTGGCGATTTGCCGTCCCCTAACGCCAGTCTTGCCGTCCCCTAACGGATTGGCGATGTTTCTGCCAGGCTTGCCGTCCCCTAACGGATTGGCGATGTTTCTGCCAGGCTTGCCGTCCCCTAACGGATTGGCGATGTTTCTGCCAGGTTTGCCGTCCCCTAACGGATTGGCGATGTTTCTGCCAGGCTTGCCGTCCCCTAACGGATTGGCGATGTTTCTGCCAGGCTTGCCGTCCCCTAACGGATTGGCGATGTTTCTGCCAGTCTTGCCGTCCCCTAACGGATTGGCGATGTTTTTGCCAGGCTTGATCAGCCCTTATGGGTAATCTAGTTTATGGTATAAACGATAATGATGATGACGAAAATAATAACAACATAATAAACTCTTAGAATTTACATTCCATCAGAAGTATAAGGTATTTATTTAGAATTATTCGAATACCTCGAGGACCAATGTTATTTTCCATTTATTGTGCGAATGCCCGAAGTTTCCTCCCTCCCAACGACATAAAAATGACACCAGTGATTACGCAAGAATCTGTTCAAAAGGTTAATATTTAGAAATTCACTGTGTAAACTGGCTGTTTGCGTCTATTCGCATTGACTCTACATATATTGTATGGAAAGGAGACATATCAAAAGAGATATTCACACGATCGTTTGGTTTAGGATTTGCTTCATTGCCATCAATAGTTTCAATCCTAAAATAAAATTATTTGTCTTTATTCCCCATCTGTTGTCTAGGAATACCCTTTAATATTGAAAGACGTTTGATGAAATGATAAATGGCATCGTATACTGTTTTATTCTCTAACATGCTTTCGTTAAATCGCTCAAGCATTCGAGGACATAATTCTTCAGTTCTTGTGCATTAAACAGCTTGTCCCGTTACACCTCAATTTGCTACATTCGCTTCCGACACATTTTGATATCACTGAGACACACGGATGAATATTGCTCAAGAAGAGGAAGTTATATTTTGTCGCAGTGGTTTTTCGTACAATTACGACGACGGCCGCAGAACGGTAACTGATCATGATGAGCAATTTGTCCTTTTTATTCATTGTAGCCATTTGTCACAACTAATTTAAGTAATGGCTACTTTCTACCCAATATAGAGAAAACATAGATTTGTTTTGATTTATTTTAAAGTCACATGACGTTGCATTTAATTCGGACCAATCATTATTCTCACAATAGATGCAAGGATTAAGCACACAGAGAATGCTACTGAATGTTTTACAACAGTACATACGTTAGAAATACACACAGTTCGTCTATTTCTAGTCAAAGAGCGTTTTTCTGTCAGTCAAATGAAGCTGATAACTGCATTATGTGACATTAAGGTGTGTTTGAAAACCACATCTTGTACGATTTAGGTGTGTTACTATAGGTCTGTGAAACAAAAGACAACCGCTTTCAGCGCTTAGAATGCGGTTATTAATGACGTCAATGTAACTATCGGCACAAAAAAGATTGTAGGCTCAAATGACTTTGGAAGAAAATTGTATCTTCTAACCGCTTTTGATCTATGTCATGAATAATACCTGACGACAAGCACTTATTCTGGATTAACCCTTATAGTGCTGGAACCGACTTCATGTTTATGCAAACAGGTAAGATCAAGTCCAGCCTCCAATTAACTTGGCAACTGGCCTGTGATCTAACCTGTTTGCTACTCTGACTATATTTCCTTATCAAAATTATGCCGAAATCTAAGGTTTTGGAAAGCGTTCGACACAAACATCTATTGTTAGAAAATTACCCACCATTGTAGGGGTTAAGGTATGTGTATTAACATGTAACGTAGTTGTGATCTATCGATTGAACGGTCCGAGAAGTAAGACAATGGCGGAAATAGCAAGCGGAAATAACTGATATTTGTGAAAATACGACCTATTGTATTAAGTTTTACATCGGGTTAACAGTATTTCAGTTATGTTGTGATGCCCGGCTCATATAGAAGAATACCCACTTTGTTCCCCATAAGGGCTGATGAAGCTGTGCAGGACTATAGCCATCCTCAATCGACAGACTACATTTCATGAAAATGATAGTGCTATCAACAGTTACATGTATATAATGAATAAAGACACACCTATAAGTACTGATAAGCAAATGTTTGACATCAGTCGAAAGGATGGTTGACTTAACCGAACAATTATACAAACTGATACACAATCAGAAATCGTTACATTAGATTGAAAAGAAAACAACAACACTTTTTAACTTAAATGGTTTCGAAACTTTGACATATACACTGAACTCCATATCAGATTCTTTAGAGATTTCAATAACGAGGTTCATTTTTTCAAATGATGACCTATACCCGGTTTGGGACACGTCTCAAGTCGTCCATCTCAGAAATAAAGACAATCTGTTTAGCACTGAAAACAAGCCTGTCCCAATATCTGGAATGTCCTTTTTAAATGTCATCTTGGATGAATGGAAAACGACATAGAGTGGCTTCGACCTTATAGATTGAATTAGAAAGCCCCACACTTCTTTTGCTTCACTCACATTCCGCAAGGCTTCCCTAGTTATGTATGGCCCGCCCGCCATTTAAAAGTACCGGGTCCCTTGCAAAAGTGTTTTAAGCTTCAAAATGACCTTATTTGTATTTGATGACGGCAATTTTTTTTTTTTTTTTTTTTTTTTAAAGGGACACCACTCTATATCGAAATGTGTAGCACGACGTCAGCCCGTGCGTTGTGCGTTGTGCGCTGTGCACAGTCTGTTCTGGTGCGTCACCTTTCGCATGCAGTTTCTTGTTCCTTTTTAACCCTTTCCCGAACGCAGATTTTTCGACTGTACCAAATTGAAAGAGTTTGCAGACGACATTTCAAAATGTGATGAAATTTGAAAACACTTATCTGATAGGGCAGAAAACAGTGTGGGAATTTTGTTTCGTTAAGAGCAATTTCTCCTTTTACCATAATGTTTTCCAGAGACGTCTGCAACAAACTGGTCAAATGTCGTTATTTTTTGGTAATGGGTTAAACATCTTACGGTAGAAGACTAAGAAAAGCTGAAGAATCGGCGATGACGTCTCTGCTGTCTATTTTGGCCGTGACTGCTGCCATTTATTTACCAGGGAAGCCTGCAATTCTTTGCCAAAATAAGCTTGAACACGTGGTCAAAATGACAGCCACAATAAACCCTTTGGCTGACGATTTGTAATAAATTTGCATCGTGATTTGCAATAAATTTGCATCGTGATTTATTTTTCTGCCTGTCTTCAACCATTTAAGTATTTTATCAATCGGTCTAAATTGTTATTGCTTTAATTTAGGAAACATTTTGTGTTATAACATTATTTTAGGAAACATTTTGTGTTATAACATTATTTTAGAAAACATGCGTTGTTATTGCATTATTTTAGGACTCTTCTGTGTTATTGTATTTGTTTAGAAAACATTTGTCCACCTGACCATGGGGACTTTGAAAAAGAGTAATGACTCGTCAGATATACAATATAAAACTAGAACTGTTATGATTTGCGTAACGAAGTATCATATCTCAAAAGCTGTCTTTAATTAGATTTGAAATTTTAATCACATAGAGATCAGTTACAGAGAGTCTTCCTAAACCCTTCATCATTCTTAACGAAGATTGCTGAGGTGAATAAACATTCAAGGTCGCCAAGTCGTTGGTTTTCTGCCTCACCTTAGGTATGGCAAAATAAATAGCCCGTATAGCTTAGCTTGTCCAAAAGCCTTTACAGACAAGTGATTTTTTTTTAGGTTTTCTATAGAACTATTTTACGACCAACTACAGAAAAAGGTATGGATGGTATTTAGGGACATAGAAAGAAAAATCATATTTCACCTCCCTGAACCTTATCAAAAAGCGACTGTTTACAAAGCCTCATACTTGATACAGACATTTATATCAAGAACAATAGTATAAGATATATCGTTCCTGTTACAATACCCGAAACGATGAGATTATCAAATGATGAGTTCGAAGGGAAACATGGTCTACAAAAACGTTATTATAATGCCTTCATTCTTCTTCTTTCTAATTGCTTCTTGTTATGGTTCACAGGGCATAAGCAAAACGTGGTATATTCTTCAATGAATACCCTCGTTATGGTAGAATGACCATAATCCGCCATTTTGAAATCATTTTCTTCGTTAGATTACTGCGTTCGTCCTCGGTAAACATCGGTTGGGGCCGGACCTATTCGGTGTAAAGCGGACAAAATGACGTCGAGAGCAAAACTTATTTATCTCACTCAGTTGAGTACGAAAACAGCTCTTACGTATAAGTAAGAGCTAAAACCTATGGTCTTTATGGTTCGAGAATATGGACCCTTGGGTTGACCTATCAAACGTCTGCCGACCAACGTCAAATCTTACCCATATCGAAGGAAGGCTTGCGTGCTTTATCTTATATATAAGTAACACAGACCGGTATGAACAATTGCCTAGAATCGGGAGACAATACTAATCAAGCGTCCAGGATCAACGTCAAAACGTGGCCCGAATCGGGAAAACGCTTGCATGTTTTATCTTGCGCTAGTTCCCGGCAGAAATATTTAAAGAAATTGTCTTAGACCGGGAGACAGTGTCTATCATGCATCTACGGATCAACGTAAATCAGGGCGGGCTTTGAGAAGACGTTGATGCAAGCGTCTGTGTAAAGCAATGTGACGAGTCTGCCAATTTTAGTCGGGCTTGGTTCCGTAACACAAGTCTCATGAGTGTTTAAGTATATCTTTAATATGTAACACCACAGTTTGTCTTATCTAAGAACGACATATTTGTACAGGTTTGATCTATATAAGTCTATAGGAAGTCCCGGTAAACATGTAGAATGATTGTTTTATCCACATGGCTAAAGAAATTGTCCTTTTTATCTTGTGTTCCATCTCTCTCCAAAATAACAAACTTGAAATAATGCGCTGACAAATCACATTCATTTCAATTCAGTATTGACAGGTCCTATTCTTCCCCGTCTGTAATATTCGTATTCAATCAGTAACAAACAGCAGCTTAGTTCGCGCACTAAAATGTACTTTACAGTCAGGGCAAAAAAGGCGAACGTATTGCCTTTCATGGTATCTGAGACAATTGTCATCAAAGACCATCCTATGTAAATTCGCACAGGCTTAATTGCGCTCATTGTACAATACAGCGAAAGAAATATAGAATGAGATAGTCTACAATCTATTGATATATCATCCGGACCATAAAGAAGTTTCAAAATAATATCTTAGCTAAACGCACGCTTGTTAACCGAAGGTCATTGCTTTGAAACAGTTGTGTGATGTATTGATGAAAACACAACTAGATTGAATGAATTCACTAACTACAGTGATATAACGAAATTACTATTAAGAGTGGCGTAAAAACCAAAACCCTTCAACAACCAACCAACCAAACCAACCAACCAATCCAACTAACCAACCAACCAACCAAACCAATCAACCAACCAAACCAACCAACCAACCAACCAAACCAACCAACCAAACCAACCAACCGAACCAACCAACCAAACCAACCAACCAAACCAATCAACCAACCAACCAATCAACCAACCAACCAACCAAACCAACCAACCAATTCAACCAACCAAACCAACCAACCAAACCAATCAACCAAGCAACCAATCAACCAGGGGTGAGGCCCTCGTTAATGAAGATACTTTTCTTCATTGGAGGTTAATCCCAGTGGTGGTAGTACCTGATACCATTCTGGGACGGGTTGGATTGGGTTATCTAATGATAGTTTCGGCTGAAACTTGTATATTTACTTGCGTGTGGTTACGCGCATGGGTTAAATTGTATGTGTGTATATGTTTGTGCATGTGTGTATATGTTTGCTGTAAGAAATCTTTCTTTTTTCTCCTTTTCATCTTTTTAGTAATTCGTTTCTTTTATACTGTATGCAATTCAATGTTGTTTTTTTTCTTTATTATCTTATGTAATCTTCACTTTTGGAGGAAATGTAGATTTAATAATTAATTAAACCTAACAAACAACAAATCAACTTTTTTACCCATCAATAAACCAACAATCGATCACACTCCGTTCCTATCTTGGGAAGACGTGGCTCGTCTTCAAACCCTATAATTGAAAAAGCCTGTGATGGAATAGCAGCGGAGATAGCATTAAGGGGATTAGTTGTCTGAAATTTCCATCTCTGAGGCCCTTATCGCTATAAAACATGACAGAAAGGAAAAGACAATTTGGCGCCGACGGAAACCTTCAGTCTATTTGTGACGTCACAATATGGGCTAATGTCCCAAAACGGAAGTAGTCGATTGGGTTAGAATCGTGTACAATAGGAGGAATATAACGGAAAGGAGAATATAGTAGAAAATGATATTGACAGATCACAAAGGCAGACTAAACATCTTTAGTCGATGATAGATGTGCCACCCTGTTTGATGCTGTTATTTTAGCACATTGTTTACGGTTCAGAATGCTAGAATAAAATCAACTGTTCGCATTTTGATGCCGAAGTTTAATTTGGTCCCATAAACTGATCTAATACGATGGCTAAGTACCTCCAATTTATTGCAATCTTCAATCAGATTCTTATATCAGTACCCATTTGAATCTGGTTCAACAAGCTGACCGGAAACTGAATCCCCCACGTCGGCCATTGGCTGAGCGATTGATTTCGGATCCGGTTGGAAGACGACGGGTGTCCCGTGAGAAATCAAATATTTATAATATTCACCAAACTGGTCGCATTACCGCATTTCAATTATAGAATATCGATCACACCAAGGGAATTTGGTCTGCAAAGAATCCGCGGCTGATATTGGCACATCCAAACCGAATAGGGCGCGATAGACAGGTTGATGTAGTTTAATCAACGAAGTCAAGGTAAATGCTCGTAATAAATATGCAAATAGATACGTAATACTTAACAGTATTGGCGTTTACCTCTGCGACATAATCTGATCCGAGTTTCACTAACCGATGCTTTTACTGATGACACTTTTTTCAGTGTGCACTCTCAAATGTAATTATTGATTAGTTTGATATCTGTAAGTATAAACCACCCCATAAGTTCTGGGTGACAGTCACGCCTGTATGAACCGTATTTTTCTTTGAAGTCGTGGTATATCTATATATCAACATCAACTCACACATATCATTATGTAATCATAAGAATATCATTAAGCTGCGTGTTATGACATTTCCTAGAAAAATCATCATTGGCCTGTTGTGTCTTTCATGTCATGCAGTCCAAAGAGTAATAATTGGAATATTGCAGTGTTATGAATCGGTCTATAATGCCAGACAAATTCGAACTGACTTTAAACTAGAAATGGATGAGGGGTATAGGTTTATTATGTGTCGATCCAGATCAGCCTAAACAGTGGGTTGGTGCTGATTTGAGGCTACAAAGCCTGCTTACATACCATGTATATTTATTAATCAAGATAAGTCGGATACACTATTAAGTATTTATAATGATTTTTGTTGTCCTTTGTTTACCGTTCTGTCATGATTTGATCTCTTGGAATATGGTAATGTCCCGATGGAATCGACCGATCTTTATCTAGCGGTATCTACATATGCACCAAGAGTGATTTTTCTCAAGGGAGTAGGGGTCCATTGTTGATATGATAACAATTTACATACATCTATACTACTTAGGTGAACATTTGTGCTCCCGTATATGCAACGAATTGATCGTATTTCAAACGTTAAGCCTTAGAATGCTTGGTTAATAATCTAAAACTCTACATTTGTACCGTCTGCTGTCCCAAACCTGGAATACCTGCTTAATTTTGTTGACGAAAGATACTCAGATTAGCAAACAGGTTAGATCAGAGGCCAGTCGTCGGGCCTTTATCTAACCTGTTTACATAAGCATGAAATCCGTTTCAGCATTATAAGGGTTAAGAAAAAACTCATATCAAGCATTGTCGCCTTTCATAATCTTTCTCCAGGGTACCGTTTTACCAAACGATTTACGAAAAATATTTGCATAGTATCTTGAATGAATGTACGACACTGCAATGTGGCGCCTCATTGGAAGCGTCTCGGGAAGACGATTCCAATGGGTCGTTACTTTGTAAAATAGCTTAGCTCTACATTGAAAAAAAGAGCAGCGTTGTTCTGAACTTACGCAATGTCTTACCATAAACTGTTTAGTAAAACGGTAATCTACTCTATATGCTCTATATAATTTGAAGCGGACATTATTAATGTTATGTTACCAGACTGCATAGCATATATTCTTAAGAAATATAGCTTTTGTCATGTGTTCTTTGAGAAACTCCGAACGATATCCGAAGATGTAAAACACTAGTGCGCTTTACAGTACAGTATTTTACTCAACAGACCCTTAATAACTGGTTTTTAAGTTCGACAAAGTTTTATGAGTTAGAAATAAACGAGTGCAACCGAAGTAAATGATAGAAAAGTGCACAACATCAACGCCGAATTGCATTGATTTGGAAAATTGAATTCTCAGGCTTTTGATGATGAGGTATTAACGCAAGTGTTCTATTTTTGGGACGATGTGTTAAAACTGCAGGCCAAAATGTCATTTCCTCAGCGTAATTAAGAATTCCTTCAGACGAAAATTAACGCCCACTACATATCTGCAAAAAACATATACTGGCTTCATTGAAGAGGAAAGGCATTGATGATATTCATCAGAAAAGCAAGAAGTTACGATTTACTTTTCCTTGTGCTATATATGAATAGTTTTACTTTGATTTTGATATTATACTGCCTATGAACACAAGTTTACAGTTAGAATGAAAATTTAATCCTTGATATTGACGACTAATACCAGACTAAACTAAGACGGCCATTATCAAAGCAGATATCTAAATATCTAATAGGGCATTTGGTTAACGGGACTAGTCGGAAGATGGAGTAAATATGAACTGTTTTATAGGCGATGGTTTGTGTTATTGCTTGTGTACATTTATGTTGAACCGATTGCTTCGGGTAGAAGTAGTTTATTCATCTTGGTACCGTTTTGGTAAACAACTTAGGGAAAATATTAGCGCAAGTTAAAACTGATAAACGTACATGGTTTCTTGAAGAAAAGTGCAATATTGTAATATTTATTACCTACCCTATACTTTTCCGAGAATCATACTTTAGCATAGCAACAATAACGAGCCAACGACAGAACTAGAATACCATATAAATAAACTTATTCTTTTGGCTAGTTATCTTAAAGGTGCTTGTTCACAGAATAGAAAATATTAGAAGTCAAATAAAAATGTCGTTAAACAATTGTTGCTTGATATACCAATTCCATTTGATTTAATTTACCAAAGTCTCGGTAGAATCAGTCGAAAATTTATGAAAATTATATCCATTTATTTATGGAAAATTTAGAAATAAAAAAAAAGAATAAAAACCAATATGACACTGAATGAACGTTTCCTAAGGCAGATCCTTTTGGTATTTTGCCTTATTTGTCTTCCTTTTCTATCGCTTTTACTTGAATATCTTTTTTAAAAAATTGAAACCTTGGTTTGTCTGCACATGCCGCTTCCGAATCGCACTTCTTGGTAGAGTTCCGTCGGTTCTTCCATAAGATGGATCGATTAATCAAACAATCCAAGCTGATAACTTCTTTTTTTGTCAAGAATTGATTAAAACTTTTGTCTGCATGCTTTATTAATTAAAGAATTCACGATTAGCCTTAAAAGCTGTTCGGCAAAAGTTCCGAATGTTAATTGCGATAACAGGATCCTCATGTAAACCAATACGGGGGTATGTCCCTTTTAATAATAAGTGACTAGTCCGAATTGAAAGCAATACACGGATTGGTTGTTATAGAATACGTGTTTTGGATAAGCCGAACAGTTTTTTTTGGTAAATGAGAACTTTCAATTTTATTGACAAAAACTTATTTAGGATTATCAAAATATGAATTCCAATTTATCTGTAGTTAATTAATTTCAATTCAAATTTTGCACGCAAAATTGATACATTCTGAAATATTTTCCTCGTCGAGTTATATATTTGCACAAGACAACCAGCAGTCTGATTGAGAATTGAATTCCGACTAGCTTGAATAGGAAGGAATTTAATACCCTTAGCACCAAGCATCATCAAAGACAAATATATCACGGCATTATCATAGCATAATCCAAAACCAAATAATTGCGCGTTCACCTGAAGGAACAAAAAACGTGTTGGTACAGGGCAATATTTTCTAATGGAACATAATTATTTTGGCGACACATTTCGTCCCCTGTTTGTATGGGAAGGCACGTTTTGACCTGGTAGGACGCATATTGTCCGTTCCTCTATGCGTGAATTCGTTGCCAGCTATCTTGTTATGTTAAGGCAAAGGAACGTGCTCTATGTCATCCCATGGGAAATAAAGAAAATACAAGGAAGATCTGCCTCTTCCGTTTGGTAGAAAATCAACCACGAATTCAACCGGGGGTTTCACTTTACCAGATCTGTGTGAGATGAAGTAGATTTAGGGATCTGTACATGCTTATTGTTGTTAATCATTCATTACAGCAAAGAAATCAAAACAGTCGGGAGCTGTACCCGCTAGATACACACAAAATGTGTTCTAATCAGACCTCCATCGACTTACATGGAGTTATATCGTAACGTCGCATTGTTTGAAAATACCATTCAATGGACATTTAAGCTTTTGTAAAGTAAAACTGATCTGGAACTATATGTCTAATACGCGAAATTCTCGAAATTTCAACCAATTTATGATACGCAACGGGAACCTATGTTGAATTAGAACGTATTCCATGGTTTTCTCTGAATTGTGGCCATGTTTCAAGCCAGTCGAAAAGAGAGGAATATTTAGATTGTGAATATTTATTAACATAGAAAACGAAATTTATATCGAACTACTGCCCCTTGTCATGTTCTGCGCAAAGTGAGGGTCTGTTTGACAGTGTGTATGGATGGTTTTAATTAGGGATAAGATATTTTATGTTAGATTTATTTTGTTGCGACACATGCACACTGCATGGTCAAGTGGGTGCTTGAAAACATTCGTATCTCGTTTAAGAAATGTAGCAGCTTTGTTCGCTTCTGATTTACCATTACACAGTATTGAGGCACCTGGTAAAGCTCAAACTTAACGAAATCAATGATAATCATTTCAGTAGGATACCAAGCGACAGCCCGAGACCAATACTTGAGCATCTTGTAAAATGATACACCTGAACCTAATATAACGACTTCTGTTCTCATAGGTTGGCGTTAGATACAATTACACAAGTACAATGTATATTTGAAACCAACAGTTAAATCCTATGGAACAGGGGAATTGTCGTAAACTGTAATTTTTCAATCAGTTTGAATAAGTATTTAACTATAAAAGACATACAATTAAGCCCTTGGTTCACAAATGGTGTTCAATACTGAAGGCTATTTGTTCGATAATGGCACATTTGACTAAATGACACAGTCTTGACGTTTTGGCAATCAATGCAATTGCAGTCTTTCGGAAGCTCTAATATACCGATTTACAAAGTGGTCGGTCTGACTTTGTTTTGGTTTTTAGTTCGTGATTGGTTTCTAATGTTGACGGTTCTGATACATTGCAAGTCACATTCTTCGAAAGATCTTCCGACATTACTTACTGCGAAACACATAGTACGGTCATACGTTGCGTTGTTGAATATCGAAGTATTTGATTTACATGTATATTGATGGGACGTAGTAAATAACGGGGATGTACTGTTGTGTTGTTGTGGTGACCACTTACAACTAATATGAAAATGGCCGTTAACTCTTAGAATGCTGGGTATTTTTCTTAAAAATATATTTATTGTCGTTTTTTTTTCCAAAGCCTTATACATCTGCTTAGTTTTGATGAGGAAAGATACTCAGAGTAGACAACATGTTAGATCACAGGACAGGCTGACCTGGATCTAACCTGTTTGCATAAGCATAAAGTCGGATCCAGCAATCTAAGGGTTAAAGCTTCAAATTTTCTTCGATATCTAAAACTTTCGCCCATTGGTAAGAATTATTTGGGGAACTGCTTGCAATTTCTAATCGTAACACTAAATATCGTAATAACATTTACAGTTCTCGGCGTCATTTCGTTAGTCTTGATCAATCGGAAGATTTGCTTCTGCACCGTACTAGTAAGAGGCAAGCGCTTGTATGATCACGACTTCCAGTTTTCCCGTCTACTACAACCCTTGGTTGACAGGCGTCACGCCGCGTCTATTTCTGGAGACATTTGAGTCGGTTAACGTCATAGTGGTAACCCAACGTGCCAAATAAAAGATGATATACAAAGTCGTTAATATGAATGGATAAACGCGAACTGAAAAGGAAAGCAGAATAACCATCACGTGGCCAGTCTAAAGTCGACATCGCTGTGTCACGACTTTCCAAATATGAGTATAAATCGTTGTAAAAATGGTTTAATTTTCACGTGCTGAAAGGGGAACCAGAACTTGTATCACGTGACGAGCTTGAGTGTAGAAATGCTTATGTCTCTTCTTGATTGATTAACACGTGCTAGAAGGGGAACCAGGAATCGTATCACGTGATAAACTTGAATGTCGTCATGATTGTTTACACGTGCTGAAAGGGGAACTAGAATGTGTATCACGTGATCAGCTTGACTGTCGCCATGATTGATTACACGTGCTGAAAAGGGAACCAGAATTTGCGTCACTTGTGCATTCTTAATTCGTCATTGCAGTGTACCGTGTTTCCAAATATGAGTATATATTGCAGTTAGTACGACCGGAATGGGAATCAACATTTGCGTCAAGTGCCCATTCTGAATTTGACATTGTTGTATCCCCCTAAGTACGCATTACCGTCCGTATGGTACAATTGACAAGTGCTCCTTGCGCCAAGTGTTGAGTCTGAATTTGATATCACTGTATTCCATTTTTAGTGCATATTTTTGTTTGTATGACATCATTGACACGTGATGAAAGGGGAACCAGTAATCGAGGTATGTGACCAAAGTTGATTGCCTTCAAGGCTGTGTCCTGTCAGATACAAATGCACATTATGTCACACGTGACTCTATAGAATGGAATCCAATATTTAATATAGTAACAAGAATGAATTTATTTAATTAAAGGCAGTTATTTACACCACAAAACGCAAACACCTCCTTTACGCTAAATAAGGAATTGTACCGGAATATGCCAAAAGATGCCATTGTAAGCTTGTTTCTGCATAGGCGAACCGGTCATATCTCATTTACAGCGATGAAGGAGATGCACCGATATAGTTGCACGAACCGATAAAGCAAATTGGTATCTTTATAGTTATATATGCTATGAGCTTACGGCTCGTTGGACTTTTGCGGTATAAATTTATATCACAAAAAAGGGGAAAGACAAGAACTTATTTGTTTGCTTCGGTGTTCTTGGGAGCATTGACTTTGTAGCATATTACACGTTTGTGAAAGTTTATGATATCACCATCAATTATTACTATCAATCTACGTTTTAACGTTAACTTCATGCCAATCTCAAAACTTCAAAAGAACGAATTGATTAATGAAAGCTATCTAATCATTTAGTATACTCTTTACAACAATGATGCAACATTGTCTCATGAAAATATATATCCTTACTATTTCAAACATTTACGCGTATTAGCCAAAGATCTAACACTGGTTGAGTTTGTTCATCGCATATTTGATCATGCACAATTCTTTCGTACTTTCTAGTTGATGTTAAGTCTGTATATCGTGAAGATATTTAAGTAGTGTAGTACAGCAGACGTTGAATATACTTGAGAATGTTTATATATTCGAGACATGTGCATGTAGGTATATCACTCGTTCATTAACCCTTAGAATGCTGGGTAATTTTCTGAAAATAGATGTTTGTGTCGTCTGCTTTCCAAAACCTTAAATATCTGATTAACTTTGATGAGGAAAGGTACTCATAGTAGCAAACAGGTTGGATCACTGGACAGCCACCAAGTTCGTTGGCGGCTGGCCTTGATCCAACCTGTTTGCATAAGCATGAAGTCGATTCCAGCATTATAAGGGTTACAGCTCACTCTAACGTATTGCAATGTAAAACAATTCATTCAATCAAATAAGAATTCAAAAGTATTCCAGTCATAACTTGGCGTTTAGCGCACATATCAATGCTCCTTTTTTCCTAACCACATCTTATGCACAATATTCCTTCCAAGCTGCTGACTGCTTTCTTACATGCTCAAAATATGTCAGTAAGTAAGAAAGTTGTGGGAAAAGTTCAAGGGTTGCCAGAACATAATGTGTGCCAAACACAATAAGAAACGATTTCGGTTTAATGAAATAAGTATAATTTTACAAGCGCATACAACTTATTTGATTCTCATAAGAATCGTTTAACGTATATACCGTTGCTAACAGGGGTGATTATGCTTGATTTTAACTTTAATACATTTTACAGTTATTGTGATGCGAGGGTTCCTTTTTTACTTTTGACGCCAGGGAAAAATGGTTCTTACTCGAGACATGGATAGCATTTATTGGTTGAGTACTTTTTGGTATTGCTTTTTAACTAAGCACGGCATTACTGATGATAGCCTGAAAATATAAAGTTCTATTCAATCAGTTCCTATTGCTTCTATCTGAGCATTTACAGCAGACAGCATATATTTACAGCACACACATATTGTAACCATAGACATTTTGTACTGGTCATCTCTTTCCCACCGTAATTTTAATCGGATTCTGTTATATTCCAATTCCTCACTAGATAGCTTCGTTGTGTGATTGCAATTCTTGCGTTCCAGTCCGTTTTAATATATACAGTACAAACAACGTGTGATCCAATCTGGTTCGGTTTGAGTCATAGAAGGTTTCAAGTAAAAGAAACCCGCTTTATCAGATTTTGCAGAAATTACTTTTGTTCTTCCAAAGAACAGTTTCAGATAATCTGGCGGCCAATTTCTCATAAAAGGTTCACAAAGGTTGTACAATTAGTGTTATCAAGTTCGATCTGAGAGTGAAAACATCCGTATAACCGGAACAAACATATAAAACCCCACCAATGAAAAACCTATACAACTGCTAATTGAACGCCAAATCTCTACCAATGACCGAGTTCTATGAAAATGCACATGAACCTATTCAGAGTAAAATCACTTGGAGCTGCATTTAACTGTTGCAGGAAACAATTAGTTGACATAATCAACCGTGTAACATAGAAAACGTTTTCTTATGTTTCTTTCTTCTTTCATTTGATTTGAATAAGATCAAATAATTTTGCTCCGTGCTAAATCGTTGACAATTATTGTTTCCTGGAAATAAATGTTGGCAGAATATTTTGTAGCACGAGTTTTAACATGAAACAAGTTAATGTGTTTAAATAAGTTTTAATTGTTGTAGAAAGAGGGAAAAGAACCAATATTTGCTGTTATGGTTCCCTTTCGTTGTTGTTTTCGTCTTCTTAAACGTTGCAGCCTGACAATAAAATGGCTCAAAATTTGTAGACTGCACTTTGTCCATTTTGTTGAACTAGGTGGACCCAGTAGACAATGGGTAACCCGTTTAATCGGGACACAACCTTGAAATACCGTCACCATGAACTTTCATGTTCTGTACTCGGCCCACTAAGGTCATTGAGACAGACATGTGTTATAAAGTCAGTATGCTTCCCAAAATTCTACAAAACTAGGCAAAATGATTATAAATCATAAAACAAAATGTTAAAACATGAAGTCGTGAAAACCTAAAAAAAAAAACAACTTCACATATTCGACGAAATATTAAAGGCCGAAGTGTGCAAACTCGCCTTTGGAAACCGAATGTGCCATATCTCCTTCCGGTTTACAGAGGCAATTTTGCGCACTCAATCCGTCATCATGGTGTCGCAGTTTGTCAATAAGATCTCGAATAATTCATCCAGATTCGTTCGGAAACAGCCTCAGCGATCTCGTTATCGGAGCCTGCAGCTCTGGAGTGCCCTTGATTTGTTTAATTAGACACCGTTGAACCCACGGATAAATATAATTACATCAGAAAAAAGAAAGATTATTGTCTCGCCGGTATATAGAAGTACTTTCTGTCGTGTTTTCGACTGTGCAAAAGTACCTTCTCTCATTTCTCGACATATTCTGATTTGATTCTGTTTTACTGGGGTTTTACTGGGGTATAAACACTGCTTTCAACAATTCTTAAGCCTTATTGCAGAAACTGTTAGCTTGTTTATAGATACGTTTTAGGTCAATGAGTAATTCACAATAAGATGATATAATAAAAACGTTATCGGAGAACGAACCTGGGGTGGTTAGTCTATATGCTATATGCTAGTTAATGCACTTACTCGATAATGGATAGTTTATTAATGAGATGTGATGTTTATTCTTAAAGACTTACTTTTGAATAATACTCCTTTAAAGTAAATATTTTCTAAATTTTTCATAAGATATGTTTTTGTTTAGTATCGAATCAGATTGAGTCCGAAAGCAAAGGAACTTTTAAGAAATGAGACTATGATTAGAAAAAAAGGAAAAATCGAATTTTGATTAGAAAACATCAAAGTAGAATAATGATTTACTCACCATAAACAATTATCCGATTGACACAATAACTGCTTTTTTGAGATGTGATAAGATATGTTGTTTTAAAGTTACATATAAAATGATTATGAAATATATTTTTTTTCTGAAAAAAAAAATGTATGGGATTTGATTGTCACAATACAATGTCTGTTTCCTGGCCCAATATGCCTTCCGGCTAAGCCGTAAAGCAAGACCAACCAGGTTCGTCAAGCGTCTTTTCTCGGTCTTGAGTCAGGAAACACCAATCTCGAAAAGGATTGCGATTTGCTAGACTCATCCATAAAAGACAAGTACCCGTCTAACGTTGGCTATAATAAAAGAGGTGCTTGTTTAATCACGTATGCTGGCATCTAGCCGCCATCTTCGATGGATTATGTAAGGAAGTCGGGACATAAATATCAACAAGGAGGCAAAAAACGTTCCCTATGCAATCAACGACAGAATTGGTCCCGTATCGTGATTTGTATTCCATTCATGTCTTTCTTTATTGCATTAAACTAAATAAAATGTGGTTGAAACGATAGTTTTGTATTGTTGTTTGATATACAACTCAATATAGTTATTTAAGGCATACTCAATTTTGACTTTTGATTAAAAAATGTTTCACGCTTTGGGATCAAATAAAAAATGTTGATTCACTGTGTACACGCTTTAAGAAATTAAAAACGATCAAATTTTGCTTTAAATGACTTTTCTTCGGTGCATAGCACACAGTGCGTGTCACATAAAAGTACAGCTAAAGTGCAGTTTCAAAGAAATTAATTTCATCTTCCAACGTCCTCACATCTGTGAACGAGCACCTTTAAAGAAATACTTTGATTACTCCTTAAGTGCAGGTTTATAAAAAACGTTTACACGGAATATAAAGTTTGGATAAGTTTTCAAATATCAAACAGACTGATCTGGGTTGTCTTCGTACGCGACGTTTCAACGACACCTTTTTCAAGGCCCCGAACGATTCTTTTTTATTTGATTGTCTGCGATCTCGCTAATCTGTCTGGTTATTGATATATACAAAAGGACCCGGGACCACCTTTATATCTATCAAATGCTTTGGCCCATACTTCAATGCAAACTAATAGTTTTCGTGATGTTGCCAGTGTCCGTAATTGCGAAATAAGTCGGGAACCGATTACTCCATATTATTTTGCTACGGTGTAACTGCAGCGGAATACTTTAGAAATCATTGTAACAGAAGGAGAAATTACTCGTGACCGAGCAATTTCTCCTTCTATTACAATGATTTATAACCAAATAAACAAAACCAATGAGGTATTCTTAAATCTGAAAGATTATTGTCTGCTATCCCTTTCAATTTAGATTAGTCCAAAAATCCACTAATAAGGGATTAGATGAAGTGCACTCTGTCGTCTCTGGTAGGGATACGCCATCATGTGCCATATGCGTAAAACCGTTCCTTATAAAGCCCTGTCTCTAACGTTGAACCTATTTATCTGTTTAATATTATGTGATTGTCTCGAATTGGAAGCATGGACAGAAGGCAATAGAAGAGGATGCATGAAGGTGAATTATGTTGAAATAACGCAACGAACATCTTCAAGAAGGAGGGTTTACTGATTACTGGTTGCAGACTTGTATTTGAGACCCTTTTTCTGTCCATAAATACAACTTTAAAGATAATTGATATAAATAAGCACCATCTCATCATATTTGAGTTTGAACCTTTTCGAGGATCTGGTCGTTTATACGAATACCCCCTTCATAACCTGCCTGTCGAGCCGGGGTTCGATAATTAGCAGATATCACATTACTTTATAGTATCTTTTGTTGCAAAAACAGGTACAGTTTAAAGCAATACCTATATGTTACAACCATAAATAATTTACGCCAAACAACATAAAAGAGCTTAGATGTTAGCTGAATAGCAAAGCTTGTTCAAATGTGTTTTTTAACAAAAGATTCATTTCCATAATACATTTTATTCTTTTGAAAACTAGGTTTAGTTGTTCTGCTTTTTGCAAATTAGATGAATTTAGGCAAATAATTTATTTTGTGTGCATTTTTTCTGACCATTCCGTTATTGGATGGAACGTGTAATTCACATTGATTAACACCACAGCTAAGTACCAAACGTATAATCGCTGTGTTTTGATTTTTAATCATTGTACAGCTAGATTTTGATTTTCATGGTGGTGGTTGGCCCTACTTACTTACTTACTTTCCAAATAATTCAGAAAGTATATGGTTCTCTATAATTAAGTATGTGCTTGGAACCACAATTTATCTGATATAAATTCGGCATAATGTGGAAATAAAGATACAGCTAAGTTGAAGAATGAATGCTTAATGGTTCATGCATTTGCCGGGAAAGAAACATTCAAAGAAAAGGGACAAACGAAATGGTGGAGAATATCTTTGTTTTATACAAGACTAACACACAGCCGCCAGAAAAGAGAAGGACGTGCTCTGGTGTCATTGAACTGTTAATATGGCAAAGTAGCAATCTTTGTTTTATATTGATGCCCGCTAATAAAGGAACAATTTAGCGACGTCAGCAATTGTGACAGCTTCCATTAGTGAAATTGGAGAGTCGACTTGGGTTTTCGTGCTCATATGTATAAAGTGAAAACCTAGGTAATAAATATACAGCTGTGCGAATGTTTCACGTAACACGAAATGATGTGTAAAAAAGGTTTGGGGATTTGGTATTATTTTTGATAGTGAATGAATAGCTTTAACTTGCCACTTGTATTTAGGATAAATATGTATTTTAACACCGTAACATCCAAAGACCTTGAAAGCACTGTGACATTATAGAAGGAAAGTTTGAAATTGAATTATATAAAAAAAATGATTTTTCCTTAACCTTATTGATATCTTCTACTCGGTCACAAAATTATATATTGTTCGACAGGACACCTTTGATAATCAGTTTTCGACAATTCTATATAATTGTATAATTATGATCGATTCCTGATCAGCGATTTATCCTTATGTCACAATAGGATATTCCCGATATCAAATCAAAAAGTTAATTTCTCATTCTTTTTAAATTGCCGGTTGCTGCAAATCAATTTGGAGAAATGACCATTTCCCAATGGTTGAAAATTTCAAACGGAAATAAGCAATAGAAAAAAGGTAACATAACATCATTAAAAATCACGCTTTCTTCCCGACGGAAATGCCATTGTTTTTTCTCGCGTTCCACAGATTTGTTCTTATATCTTATGTATATTCCGACTGATCAATTCATAGTCTGTTATTTAACCGATGTAGTGGATATAATCTCATGCAGATATTCTAGATGTTTAACGTCTTCTTTAATGAATAATTAACTTTTAAATGATAGAAAACTGAAAAGAATTGATGCAATGCAATGAAAACCCCAAATAATTCAAATCATCTTGTTTAAATGCATTAGTTATGAATCGTGACAGTTATTTTATTACCAAGTCACGCGAATGTCTTCTCTAATTTACGATAGTAGAACACTTATTTGTCACGATTTAGAGCTATCGTCTGCAGACCATTTGTTATTGACAATTCGACACACCTATATGTACTGCAGACGTATCACACTACAGAACCGTTTCCAGGCCAACGTATGCGTGCGCAACTAGCGCGGGAACGGTTAATGAGTGTGGTTCTTTTGTCACAATTACGATGTATAATGTCCATGGCTTTATATTACACTTCTCTCGCAGAGGATGTCTCATGTGTTTTTTTTTTCATCTAGAATTCTTGTTTTTTGTGTGTTTGTTTTCTCCTTTTTCTAACAAAAAACCGATCCCATTATTAAGTGACCCTTTAGAATGTGTTATGACAAAATGGCATATTGCAGAGGATTTTGTTAGTAAACAGATGCCCTCCTTCTACTTTGATCAACCAAAAATCGCAAGACGATTATTACAGGCAGAGTATTACTTAGGCCTTCTAATTAAAACTGATGTGATAAACATATTCAGTGAATTGACAAAGTGGTCCGGAATCATAGTTTGGGTACTACGTTGGTTCTGTGTGACATCTTAGAGATCGTGTTGTTAAGATACGACAAAATAGTCAAGAGAAAATCTAGTGTGTTATGAAAGAAAGATCTTTGGCATTGCAACAGAAATGATTTCCTGGTGGAATATGGTGTTAATTTACTTTAAGACTTGTAACTGTTGTTAAATGTCTTTTACATAAATTCATAAATAATTTATTTCATCACTCATTACGTAGTCACTACCAATCATCTGTTGACGTCCTCTTAGCCAAAGGTCCTGGCCCGTACGTATACCCCACATTAGGTATACTAGGCATTATGCGGGGTATACGTACGGAGCCAGGTTATCGTTTAACTTGACTTTTTAATATGCGTTAGTTCAACACATTACTCCTATTATATTTGGCTAGCCTATATTGTAAAGTAACACATCATTGGAATTGTCTCTCCGAGACGCTTACATTGACGTGTCACATTGCTATATTGCCCTTTTAGTTATTTTGTAATGCATGTTCATCAGTTCTGACTTAGGAAAGTATTTTCTGTAAGTTGTATAGTCAGACGGTATCCAGGACATCAGACAATACATTTTCTCTGGTATTCACAACCCTACATTCAAACCGTCTAGCAAAAAAGGGAACATTTGACGGATTTAGATTCGGTGCATTGCGAACGACAACAATTTGGCTTTGAAAAATAAGATTTCCTCTAGGATATTGAAGAGTCGCTATTACATTGAAAAGATTAATTACTAGTCACAAGTGGTTTCTATGTCTTGTTACAAGCAATATCTTGATGACGCTTGGTATAATAACGCATGTACAATAATTTGACATAAGAAGGAAATAATACGGAATAGGCGACTTGTCGTACACGTTGGGACTTTTTTCAATAAGTTTGAATAGATACTAAACCATAGGAGACATACAATTTAACCTTTGTTTTCACTCATAACGATCAAAATTAAAGGCTATGTGTGGAGATAATGACACAGCAGCTTAAACGTTTTATCGATTTGCAGGATCGGTTTTCGAAATATGCCATGGCCACACCCGTTCGGAACCTTTTAATTACCGAGTTACAATAGTGCATTGTCTGGTTTTATTTTTTTTATTTAGAAATCTTGATTGTTTCTGGTGTTAACGTATCTCCATCCGAACGTACTCCTGGCGGTGCGTGAATACGAGTTATATTAAGAAAAACATGTAAAGTGAAACCCCTGGCTCATGAATTTCTATCTTCTCTATATTTGCAGGACCACCGGTTTAACAAAGACATTGACATCCAAATGAAGTACAAAACCCAGAGCATTCTATCTATGCCCATCAAAGACAACGACGGCGAAGTCATAGGTGTGGCCCAGGCAGTCAACAAAGTGACCAATCGAAACATGCCTTTCACGGAACACGACGAAAAGGTAACGGTTATTGGCTAACCTTCATATTCCACCATTGATGATATGTAACTCTCTTCCTCAAAGTTATATGGGGATATTTCTGAAAAAGCTGTTTCCTTTGATTCTAAGAACTTATCTGCAAGTCGTAATGCCTTTCAAATTTCGAAGGCAGAGTTTCTATATCAAATTACAGTCTAACTTGTGTTAAGCAGCCACCCTTTTCAGCAGCCAACCTGCCTTAAACAGCCACTACAGAAAGTCCCATTGTTAGTTTTAAAGTGTAAATCAATTTGTGTTTAGCAGCCAACCTGTCTTAAACAGCCAATTTACTCTGTCCCATAGGCTGGCCTCTTAACACAAGTTTGACTGTATCGACAAAGAAATGTTTCGAAAAGTCGCACGAAGGGCATTTTAAGTTTCAAAAGACTTATGAATTTTGACTTAATAGAGCAAGACACTTTTTTAGAAAACATTTTGACCGAAATGTCCAATGGCTTTGGTTGAGTGTTAACCCTTTCCCAAACAATAACGACATTTGACTACTTTGTTGCAGACGACTTTAGAAAACATTGTAGGAAAAGGAGAAATTGCTCAAAGCAAGCAATTTCTCCTTTTCCCACAAGGTTTTCTGCTCTTTCTGAAGAATAATATTCAGTTTCATCACATTTTGAAATGCCGTCTGCAAACTCTTTCAATTCGGGACAGTGACAGTCGAAAATTTGTTGTTTGGGAAAGGGTTAAGTGAATAAAAGGCCTCTTCATTTTATGCAAACTCCTCACAGCGATCTCCCTTTATGTCAGCGTAACAAGGGGAGATAACTGTGAGGAGTTTATACTTCATGGTAGTATGCTAGGGAGACTGGCAATTAGAATTGCGCATTTTAATGACTTTTCTAACGTTACTCAGACTTAAATAGTGATGACTGGAAACCAATGCCTAAAATACAACGTAGTTAGGTACTACATGTAGGTCATTGCTTAGTATCACATAATTACGTAGTAAAAGTTATTGCTTAGAACCAGGTAGTAACATGGCACTTAAAGGTCTTTGCTAATTACTGTGAAGTAAGTGTATAAAGGTCATTGTTTAGTACCATTTAGTAAGGTAATCAAAGGTCATTGCCTAATGCCACATGCATGTATGTAGGCTATGCACGTAATTACGTAGTACCACGTATCAAGGTAATCAAAGGTCTTTGCCTAGTTACACTACTGACCTTCATTATCTAACTAAGTGGTACTACGAAAAGTCCTTTATTACCTAAATAAGTCACTTATTTAGGTAATAAAGGACCATTCTTAGCACCACTTTGTTAGATAAGGAAGGACATTGCTTAGTACCACGTAGATAGGTAATAAAGAACATCGTTTGTTTTGTTCATCAACCTTAATGAAAACTGTTTATTTTAACCATACTGTTGATAATCATTGAAGAAGATAACATACTGTTTCACTCCACCTTTTTCTCCAAGAATTCCCCAATAAGACGAAGGCTGACATTCATTTCGTGCCAGTTAAACTATTCTGTCAGACTAAATGAGGCAATTTATTGACGTTGCCGTTAACAGTGTCTCAAACACGCTCGTTTATTCTATTGTTAGGAATGCGTCGACTTGTCCAATTTGAGAACTTCTGTTTTTGGATATTGAGTATTAACATTGGTTTGCCCTGTTAATCTTGAAAAATAACCCAAAAGACATTTAGACCACTTGACGACTCCTCATGGGAAATAATTTTCCTTTGGTCAAAAATATCAATTTTTTCAGCATATCATTTGGCAAAATGTTGTTTTTTCCCTCAATCTACTTTTTTGGACCTGCTTTATAAACGTAAAATCAGCAGAACTGTCTTTTCCGAAGAAAACAAAATACAAAAATAACAATAAAAAACAACAGGCTTTATATAAGTTTGACGTCGGTTGTAAAGTTGTTAAATACCTATATCCGAGGGAAATGAACTTTTATATTTGGACATCACATTTTTTCTTCAGAGAAGCAACGTTGTCAACATACTCCCATGATTGTTGAAACAGACATGAACATTCGCATAGAAATGATAAATCACGCAAATACCAGAGACAAAGATGTTGTTTTCTATGTCTCTGCAAAGACCAAACAAACATATACATACTAAGCACGACAAAAACAAAACAAAAACAACAAATAGAGCTAATTACACAACAAAAACTCGCCATATCACGCAACTGACCTTTCCACGCAGACGTCACTTTTAGCCCTTAGAATGCTGGGTTAAATTCTTCAAAATAGAATTTTGTGACCTCTGCTTTCCGAAACCTAAGATATCTGCTTAATCTTTATGACATATTCAGAGTAGCAAACAGGTTAAATCATAGGCCAGCCGCCAAGTAGTTGGCGGCTGTCCTGGATCCAACCTGTTTGCATAAGCATAAAACCGGTCCCAGCAACAAAGGGTTAACGTTGGCGTTGGCGTTGTAAACAGACGACACTGTATGCAGACGACCATGTATGCAAACATGCAAAACGCATTTCACAAATATTCTACAGATATTATACGCATGTGCACTCTAAGGCAGACAATATTTCGACTATTTTCTAAGATGCTTCTAAGCGCAAATATAATTTTACGAACACTTCATTTCACTCTGATGGTTCTTTAACCCAACAGACGATAATTTGCAAAGGGCACATTTAACAGACGACACATTACAGAAGAGACCCTTAACGTAGATAAAAATTTATAGATAACACTTTACATGGCTGCATTCAAACTCCTCACAGTGATCCCCCTGTATGTGTATGATCACTGCCATCACAAATGTCACGTGACCACCTACTTAGAAACGAAAATGGCATAACAAGATGGCGGCAAAACTAAAAAATTGTCATCCATTAGTGCTTTATTTATAAACAAAGCCAAATTTTTTTTTCAACTTAACTGGTCAGAAATCAATACAAGATATTGTTACTAAATTAACTAAGATATCCGGTAATCTCTTAACAAAACAGCATCATTTGAAATTCATCCAAATCTGGATGAAAAATCTTGTGGTGGCAGTGGTCGATGCAGCGTAGCAAGGGGAGATCACTGTAAGGAGTTTGGGCTGCATTACCGGCTCCATAACCTCACCACCAGATAACATTTTTAATAATCCATCTTAACAAACCGATGTGTGCAGCAAATTTAATCACTTGGAAGTTTTAACTATCAATATTCATCAGGAAATATATTAACATTGACCTATAACGGCCTATTCTGACATAAGATCAATCATTGGTCACGTAGTTCCCCTGCCTGTTTGTGTACTATTTTCAAATACCATCATCTGCAAAAGTGCATAAAATCGTTAATTTTAATGGTAACTGTTTATGCAGTGAACTCTTCTTTCTTTTCCAGGTGTTTGCATCTTACCTTGCATTTTGTGGTATCGGCCTGAAGAATGCTCAACTCTACGAACGATCACTTCTCGAGAATAGGCGAAGTCAGGTAAGTTCTACTTCCGGTAACATCGGGCATTTCCGGCCAATTCCGCTCTCTCAATACGTGTAAATGGAATATTGAAATATTACAACCGATTGGACATTATGGTAATTGTAATAATAGGCTCCATCGACTTTTGTTGCTGGAAATATAAAATGTTTATGTACAGACGAAATTTGTTGGGTATATAATAAAGAAAAGAAGTCTAGTTTGTTTGGTTTAATTGTTTAATATGTAATAAGTTTGTTATCGGATTCTTGTATAAAATCTTTAGAAAAAAACAGCAAAAAGAGGGAATAATAAAAAAGGAAAACTACAAACATTTTAGTTTTAAAGAAGTTACCTCGAACTGTTTCTTCTCTTTAACCTTTTGCAAACGACACTTCAAAATGTGATGAAAATTGAAAATAATCTTCTGATAGAGTAGAAAACATTGTTGGGAATAGGAAAAATTGCTCGTCACTAGCAATTTGTCCTTTTCCACATTGTTTTCCAGAGTCGTCTGCAACAAATTGGTTAAATGTCGTTATTGTTTGGTAATGTGTTAATGTTTGGTAATGTGTTAATGTTTGGTAATGGGTTAATGTTTGGTAATGGGTTAATGTTTGGTAATGGGTTAATGTTTGTTAATGGGTTAATGTTTGGTAATGGGTTAATGTTTGGTAATGGGTTAATGTTTGGTAATGGGTTAATGTTTGGTAATGGGTTAATGTTTTCCATATTACGGTTGGACATCACAACATAACGTTTGATCGTTTACGAATGTTGTGCCAGTGTTAATGATATAAAACACTCTCTCATCTCTTTATGGGGTAATTAGTCATTGAGTGCTAAACATGACACTCTTCATCCATTACAACATCTGCTTGGCTAATCAAGTCCCTGATTCATTGGAGACGAAACGTATCATTCTGGATAAGTACCAATTAACCAGTTCCCACACATGAGAATCCGCCACCGATCCAAAAAGAGGACACAATTATACGACAATGTACAATCGAAAAATGCAATATCTTATCTATACATGCTATGGGCGATGTTGAAACATATAAATTTCTAATTAGGAATAATTTACTCTTTTGTCACAGACATTTTAAAGTCTTAAGTAAATACACCAAATATGGGGTTATACATGTAATAAATAAATAGGTTAAAGGACGAGATGGGTGACAATGGTGCAATGGTAGAGCATCGGCCCTTGCACCGTTGGTCCTGTGTTCGAACCCCGTTAGCGACGAGGTTAGATCTGCCGGACCTAGCCTATAAATCGACGCAAGTACTAGCATTGTATCTAGGAAGCAGTCATCGAGAGTGAATTTAATAAGCTTCAAATTTCCGTCACAATCGATGTGATGTAAAAGGTTAACACTTAAATAAGGTAAAACTTAACGGACACTGTTAATGTCTTAAATCATTTGATCAGGATGAGTTAGACTGATATCATTATCATCATCATTATTAGCCTATATCCTTCTTTCGTCGCAATGTTTTCCCCTTAAATGATCGATTGATAATGTGTTAAAGCGAGTATAAATGGAAGTACTTGGCTAATGATGTTATTTGATTCCTCTCGAGGGACGGTCTTTATCTTGCAATCATACACTTTAAAAGCCGCCGCTCATACGTACTCAACATATCTGGTTACTTTTATTTCCCATGTGCGTCAGCATGTCTCCTTAGGTCACCGACCATTGGTAATGAATTGACGTACGGTCTGAGAAATGTATTCTTTTGCTAAAATGTTTTTAATGTTATTCAAATCTCAGATATGAAAAGAAGGGTCCATGTTTGTATAATTATGTATTTATGAGGGATTAAATCCGACGAATCAAATGAGTACCTACAGTATAGGATTTAGAAAAGCAATGAATGTGTTAGCCTGGGGGAAAATAGTTCTTCCCTTGTCCCTCATTAAAATCGAGATTTCTTGTTTCTATTTCATTCACTCGCCGTCGGTATAAGTAAAGAACACGTTTTGAGTTGATATAGACAGCTTCAAGAAAAAAGTTGCATTAAATTTAATCAATTATCGTTCGTTGCTATTTTCGCAAGTTCCCCGCAGCACTTGTAACTTAGTAACGTCGGGCCCAAAGGAATGCCACGCAGACAGGCTTATGGATAATAAAGTTTGAATGACAAACCCGTTTTAAAATAGAAAACGTCCCCGCTGTTATGTTTTGTCATCCGATTAATGTCAGAACTAACTGAGTTAATCTTCCTCCAAATGCCTTGTGATGAATGTTTGTCTGTAAGCTTGATTTTTTCATCTATTTATTCTTCCGTCTTTTTTTATAGCGTCATGCCAAGAACGCGTCTATCAATTCGAGTAAAATAAATACAGACATCGGGGAAGTTAAATGAACGACACGCAAACTTATATGGTTACGTCTAAAATAACATCGCTTCCTAATCTGTAAATTTGTGAACACGGAAACTATTGAAAACTTTAGAATGCTTGTAGAATGGGTTGACCTTTAAAGTGTTTAACTATCTCACACAATCAGATTGACATAGTATTTCTCCTGTGGATAAAATGTCAACAAAAATATATACAGTTACATAAAACTACATAATTGATTTGCTTCTCTATTCCGTCAATACGCGTTTGTCTACGCGAATCATTTATTTCCATCCTGCGAAGTCATTGAAATAGGTAAGAAAGGCGAAGAACCAGACACCAAAATGTGTCAACACTCTTATCACGTGACGATAGCAATGTCCGTGAAGTTGAATTATTATGTAGAACATTTTAATTTGCCACCTTTGTGTGAAGGAAGTAGCATTTCATGGTTTGTGATTACGAAATAAGAACTTCAAATGGACTTCTAATTTCACGGACAAACGCTGGCAAGGCGTGAGAGGGCAATCCTCCAGATTCTCATTAAGCAAGATTTCAATCAAAGTACTGAAAGACATGGAAGGTTGTTTCACGATATCTATAATGGAATATCATGTGTTCAGTAATTTTGAGGTGAAGAAATTGACGAAGAATTTTTTAATTACCTTTATGATATTTATTACGTCACATGACACACTTTGTGAGATAGATCGTTTAGTTATGGACATGAGACAGGTAACGACATAACGGCACTGTTATCATATAGACGACATTAGTTAGAATATTTGACTTCCCACCGATCGAAAAACAAAATATATTGACAATAACTCCAATTTAGCACCCCGTCTACGAACACGTTAACTCTTTGCCATGATACTTCCTACCAAAAACCATTCCACATCGAACAGTTTAGGTGTCATACATAATTGACATCATCTCTGATACAACTCCCTACTTTCACAAGGCTCCATATTCTACACAATACAAAAGTCTATGTTATTTCATCATTGCGGTCATAGAAGAGTCAACTCAACTCAATTATTTTTATTCAATCAATATTTTTTCACACAGGTGTTGCTAGACCTGGCGCGGGTAATATTCGAGGAGCAGAGCAATGTGGCGAACCTTATACAGAAGATTATGATGCATACTCAGTCCTTGCTGCAATGTGAACGATGTCAGGTCATGCTCAAAGACGAGGCGAGCAAGGTAATCATTGTTATATACCTCATCCAGTCCTGCAATGCAAACGATGCCAGGTCATGCTCAAAGACGAGGCGAGCAAGGTAATCATTGTTATATACTTCATCCAGTCCTTGCTGCAATGTGAACGATGTCAGGTCATGCTCAAAGACGAGGCGAGCAAGGTAATCATTGTTATATACTTCATCCAGTCCTTGCTGCAATGTGAACGATGCCAGGTCATGCTCAAAGACGAGGCGAGTAAGGTAACCATTGTTATATACCTCATCCAGTCCTTGCTGCAATGTGAACGATGCCAGGTCATGCTCAAAGACGAGGCGAGCAAGGTAATCATTGTTATATACCTCATCCAGTCCTTGCTGCAATGTGAACGATGCCAGGTCATGCTCAAAGATGAGGCGAGCAAGGTAATCATTGTTATATACCTCACCAGTCCTTGCTGCAATGTGAACGATGTCAGGTCATGCTCAAAGATGAGGCGAGCAAGGTAATCATTGTTATATACCTCATCCAGTCCTTGCTGCAATGTGAACGATGTCAGGTCATGCTCAAAGACGAGGCGAGCAAGGTAATCAATGTTATATACCTCATCCAGTCATTACTGCAATGTGAACGATGCTAGGTCATGCTCAAAGACGAGGCGAGCGAGGTAATCATTGTTATATACCTCAACCAGTCCTTGCTGCAATGTGAACGATGCCAGGTCATGCTCAAAGACGAGGCGAGCAAGGTAATCATTGTTATATACCTCATCCAGTCCTTGCTGCAATGTGAACGATGTCAGGCCATGCTCAAAGACGAGGCGAGCAAGGTAATCAATGTTATATACCTCATCCAGTTATTACTGCAATGTGAACGATGTCAGGTCATGCTCAAAGACGAGGCGAGCAAGGTAATCAGTGTTTTATACCTCATCCAGTCTTTGCTGCAATGTGAACGATGTCAGGTCATGCTCAAAGACGAGGCGAGCAAGGTAATAATTGTTATATACCTCATCCAGTCATTACTGCAATGTGAACGATGTCAGGTCATGCTCAAAGACGAGGCGAGCAAGGTAATCATTGTTATATACCTCATCCAGTCCTTGCTGCAATGTGAAAGATGTCAGGTCATGCTCAAAGACGAGACGAGCAAGGTAACCAATGTTATATACCTCATCCAGTCCTTGCTGCAATGTGAACGATGCCAGGTCATGCTCAAAGACGAGGCGAGCAAGGTAATCAATGTTATATACCTCATCCAGTCATTACTGCAATGTGAACGATGCCAGGTCATGCTCAAAGACGAGGCGAGCAAGGTAATCATTGTTATATACCTCATCCAGTCATTACTGCTATGTGAACGATGCCAGGTCATGCTCAAAGACGAGGCGAGCAAGGTAATCATTGTTATATACCTCATCCAGTCTTTGTTGCAATGTGAACGATGCCAGGTCATGCTCAAAGATGAGGCGAGCAAGGTAATCATTATTTAATACCTCATCCAGTCCTTGCTGCAATGTGAACGATGTCAGGTCATGCTCAAAGATGAGGCGAGCAAGGTAATCATTGTTATATACCCCATCCAGTCATTACTGCAATGTGAACGATGTCAGGTCATGCTCAAAGACGAGGCGAGCAAGGTAATCATTGTTATATACCTCATCCAGTCTTAATTGCAATGTGAACGATGTCAGGTCATGCTCAAAGACGAGGCGAGCAAGGTAATCATTGTTTAATACCTCATCCAGTCATAACTGCAATGTGAACGATGCCAGGTCATGCTCAAAGACGAGGCGAGCAAGGTAATCAATGTTATATACCTCATCCTGTCATTACTGCAATGTGAACGATGCCAGGTCATGCTCAAAGACGAGGCGAGCAAGGTAATCATTGTTATATACCTCATCCAGTCTTAATTGCAATGTGAACGATGCCAGATCATGCTCAAAGACGAGGCGAGCAAGGTAATCAATGTTATATACCTCATCCAGTCATAACTGCAATGTGAACGATGCCAGGCCATGCTCAAAGACGAGGCGAGCAAGGTAATCAATGTTATATACCTCATCCAGTCATTACTGCAATGTGAACGATGCCAGGTCATGCTCAAAGACGAGGCGAGCAAGGTAATCATTGTTATATACCTCATCCTGTCATTACTGCAATGTGAACGATGCCAGGTCATGCTCAAAGATGAGGCGAGCAAGGTAATCATTGTTATATACCTCATCCTGTCATTACTGCAATGTGAACGATGCCAGGTCATGCTCAAAGACGAGGCGAGCAAGGTAATCATTGTTATATACCTCATCCAGTCTTAATTGCAATGTGAACGATGCCAGGTCATGCTCAAAGACGAGGCGAGCAAGGTAATCAATGTTATATACCTCATCCAGTCATAACTGCAATGTGAACGATGCCAGGCCATGCTCAAAGACGAGGCGAGCAAGGTAATCAATGTTATATACCTCATCCAGTCATTACTGCAATGTGAACGATGCCAGGTCATGCTCAAAGACGAAGCAAGCAAGGTAACCAATGTTATATACCTCATCCAGTCATTACTGCAATGTGAACGATGTCAGGTCATGCTCAAAGACGAGGCGAGCAAGGTAATCATTGTTTAATACCTCATCCAGTCTTTATTGCAATGTGAACGATGTCAGGTCATGCTCAAAGACGAGACAAGCAAGGTAACCATTGTAATATACCTCATCCAGTCATTACTGCAATGTGAACGATGCCAGGTCATGCTCAAAGATTAGGCAAGCAAGGTTATCAATGTTATATACTTCATCCAGTCATTACTGCAATGTGAACGATGGCAGGTCATGCTCAGAGACGAAGCAAGCAAGGTTATCATTGTTTTATACCTCATCCAGTCATAACTGCAATGTGAACGATGTCAGGTCATGCTCAAAGATGACGCAAGCAAGGTAATCAATGTTATATACCCCATCCAGTCTTTACTGCAATTTGAACGATGGCAGGTCATGCTCTAAGATAAGGGAAGCAAGGTTATCATTGTTTAATACCTCATCCAGTCATTACTGCAATTTGAACGATGTCAGGTCATGCTCAAAGACGAGGCGAGCAAGGTTATCATTGTTATATACCTCATCCAGTCCTTGCTGCAATGTGAACGATGTCAGGTCATGCTCAAAGATGAGGCGAGCAAGGTAATCATTGTTATATACCTCATCCAGTCCTTGCTGCAATGTGAACGAGGTCAGGTCATGCTCAAAGACGAGGCGAGCAAGGTAATCAATGTTATATACCTCATCCTGTCATTACTGCAATGTGAACGATGTCAGGTCATGCTCAAAGACGAGGCGAGCAAGGTAATCAGTGTTTTATACCTCATCCAGTCTTTGCTGCAATGTGAACGATGACAGGTCATGCTCAAAGACGAGGCGAGCAAGGTAATCATTGTTATATACCTCAGCCAGTCCTTGCTGCAATGTGAACGATGTCAGGTCATGCTCAAAGACGAGGCGAGCAAGGTAACCAATGTTATATACCTCATCCAGTCCTTGCTGCAATGTGAACGATGCCAGGTCATGCTCAAAGACGAGGCGAGCAAGGTAATCAATGTTATATACCTCATCCAGTCATTACTGCAATGTGAACGATGCCAGGTCATGCTCAAAGACGAGGCGAGCAAGGTAATCATAGTTATATACCTCATCCAGTCATTACTGCTATATGAACGATGCCAGGTCATGCTCAAAGACGAGGCGAGCAAGGTAATCATTGTTATATACCTCATCCAGTCTTTATTGCAATGTGAACGATGCCAGGTCATGCTCAAAGATGAGGCGAGCAAGGTAATCATTATTTAATACCTCATCCAGTCCTTGCTGCAATGTGAACGATGTCAGGTCATGCTCAAAGATGAAGCGAGCAAGGTAATCATTGTTATATACCGCATCCAGTCATTACTGCAATGTGAACGATGTCAGGTCATTCTCAAAGACGAGGCGAGCAAGGTAATCATTGTTATATACCTCATCCAGTCATTACTGCAATGTGAACGATGTCAGGTCATGCTCAAAGACGAGGCGAGCAAGGTAATCATTGTTATATACCTCATCCAGTCTTAATTGCAATGTGAACGATGCCAGGTCATGCTCAAAGATGAGGCGAGCAAGGTAATCATTGTTTAATACCTCATCCAGTCATAACTGCAATGTGAACGATGTCAGGTCATGCTCAAAGACGAGGCGAGCAAGGTAACCAATGTTATATACCTCATCCAGTCCTTGCTGCAATGTGAACGATGTCAGGTCATGCTCAAAGATGAGGCGAGCAAGGTAATCATTGTTATATACCTCATCCAGTCCTTGCTGCAATGTGAACGATGTCAGGTCATGCTCAAAGACGAGGCGAGCAAGGTAATCAATGTTATATACCTCATCCAGTCATTACTGCAATGTGAACGATGCCAGGTCATGCTCAAAGACGTGGCGAGCAAGGTAATCAATGTTATATACCTCATCCAGTCATTACTGCAATGTGAACGATGCCAGGTCATGCTCAAAGACGAGGCGAGCAAGGTAATCATTGTTATATACCTCATCCTGCCATTACTGCAATGTGAACGATGCCAGGTCATGCTCAAAGACGAGGCGAGCAAGGTAATCAATGTTATATACCTCATCCAGTCATTACTGCAATGTGAACGATGCCAGGCCATGCTCAAAGACGAGGCGAGCAAGGTAATCATTGTTATATACCTCATCCAGTCTTAATTGCAATGTGAACGATGTCAGGTCATGCTCAAAGACGAGGCGAGCAAGGTAATCATTGTTTAATACCTCATCCAGTCATAACTGCAATGTGAACGATGCAAGGTCATGCTCAAAGACGAGGCGAGCAAGGTAATCAATGTTATATACCTCATCCAGTCATTACTGCAATGTGAACGATGCCAGGTCATGCTCAAAGACGAAGCAAGCAAGGTAAACAATGTTATATACCTCATCCAGTCATTACTGCAATGTGAACGTTGTCAGGTCATGCTCAAAGACGAGGTGAGCAAGGTAATCATTGTTTAATACCTCATCCAGTCTTTATTGCAATGTGAACGATGTCAGGTCATGCTCAAAGACGAGGCAAGCAAGGTAACCATTGTAATATACCTCATCCAGTCATTACTGCAATGTGAACGATGCCATGTCATGCTCAAAGATTAGACAAGCAAGGTTATCAATGTTATATACTTCATCCAGTCATTACTGCAATGTGAACGATGGCAGGTCATGCTCAGAGATGACGCAAGCAAGGTAATCATTATTTTATACCTCATCCAGTCATTACTGCAATGTGAACGATGCCAGGTCATGCTCAAAGATTAGACAAGCAAGGTTATCAATGTTATATACTTCATCCAGTCATTACTGCAATGTGAACGATGGCAGGTCATGCTCAGAGATGACGCAAGCAAGGTAATCATTATTTTATACCTCATCCAGTCATTACTGCAATGTGAACGATGCCAGGTCATGCTCAAAGATTAGACAAGCAAGGTTATCAATGTTATATACTTCATCCAGTCATTACTGCAATGTGAACGATGGCAGGTCATGCTCAGAGATGACGCAAGCAAGGTAATCATTATTTTATACCTCATCCTGTCATTACTGCAATGTGAACGATGGCAGGTCATGCTCAAAGATCATTATTGTTATATACCATCCAGTCATTACTGCAATGTGAACGATTCATGCTCAGAGAACGATGGCAGGTCATGCTCTGTAATCATTATTTTATACCTCATCCTGTCATTACTGCAATGTGAACGATGGCAGGTCATGCTCAAAGATGACGCAAGCAAGGTAATCATTATTTTATACCTCATCCAGTCATTACTGCAATTTGAACGATGGCAGGTCATGCTCTAAGATAAGGGAAGCAAGGTAATCATTGTTTAATACCTCATCCAGTCATTACTGCAATTTGAACGATGTCAGGTCATGCTCAAAGACGAGGCAAGCAAGGTAATCATTATTTTATACCTCATCCTGTCATTACTGCAATGTGAACGATGTCAGGTCATGCTCAAAGACGAGGCAAGCAAGGTAATCTTTGTTTTATACCTCATCCAGTCCTTACTGAAAATTGAACGATGTCAGGTCATGTTCAAAGGCAAGGCGAGCAAGGTAATCAATGTTATATACCATACATGGTCCTCATCAAAAGCACAAGCATTATGAGGCCTCGTTGAAAGCAAGATGATAAATGTTTTGGAAAGCGTCTTTATTATCCAGTTTTTGATACCAAGATATAATTGTTCTGCCTTAGAGTGTAGTTTAAACTTATCTATTTTCCGCCAGTTGAGACGGAGGCCTCAAGCTTTTGAAATTAAGTCTACATGTACATGACTGCTTCCATGTTTTTAACCAGAAGTTGCGCCAATATATGGGCTAGTTCTAGCAGTTTTATTTCACCACTTGCTTACGGAGATCGAACGAAGGATCGTTGCCCCTAAAGAATATCACAGCTTTTTTTTTAAAACCCAGTCTAAATTAAACAGAAGCAGACATGGCATATGTTTTTCCTGTTATCTTAGCCCAACAAGACGCTACTTTAACCCTTTACCAAAATACCAAATTTTCGACTGTCCCATATTGAAAAAGTTTACAGACGAAATTTCACAACGTGATGAAATAGGAAAACAATCTTCTGATAGGACAGAACACATTGTGTGAAATGGAGAAACTGCTCTTTACGAGCAAGTTCTCCTTTTCCCATAAATGATTTCCAGAGTCATCTGCAACAAAGTGGTCAAATGTCGTTATTGTTTGGTAAAGGGTTAAATGGTTTAATCTTGCTGGAAGACGGTACCACTGTGGACAATGTAATCATAGTTTATCAACTGACGGATGGTTTCTTATTCTAACATATACCATGGGTATTGTTTTGCAATGTCCTTGGAAAAGACCAGCATTTACATTGAAAGTCCAATATCTGCAGACAGTATTCTTTAAGATCGGCAATAAGTAAGCGGGTATGGTCAGTTTAGTTGTTTGCAAGTATAAATGACATGAACGTTTACTCTAAAATGAAAATAAAATAAACCACCACCATACTTAGAAGTACCGCACATAATCTACGCCTGTTAAACCAATTTATCTTATCTGCTTCATTAAGAGGAAGTAGAAAATTGTAGTCAGTTTTGTTTACGATAACGTTTTGGCAATAAAGTAGCATTTCGAAGACAATTATGATAACATTATACACGTTTTGATAAAATTTCAGCAAGAGGTCGAGTACTATTCTATCTTGCTGCAATATATAATGTAATCAATACCTCGCATACTAAATGAAAGGAAGATTCTGTACTCTCGTAATACCAACTCTTGGAAATGGAATTGGTCATTTTGTATCTCCTACAGATTCATGTTAAAGACATTGAAAGAAACGGATAAACTGTCTCTAGAAAACAAACTGCCGTTATCTTCTTACATATAACATTGCTATGTTACAATTATTTTTCGTTTCAAATCAATGCTGTGCTTATATTTGATCAGGTGCGCAGTATGCTCAAGTTGTATGCATTTTTAGTCGATTGGATATATTTTATCTCTCACGAAAAAGTGTTGTTCTTTTTAACGTAATGTATTTGATGTATTTGAGGTATATTGATGTTTGTAACATTATGACTACCAATCCTGTTAGCTGACCACGTAGTTCAAAACTATGTTGATTATTTATAGGACCGACCCTTTTGCTTGATACGGAGGCTACAACTGCAAAACAATATGGTGACTGTCTTTCCCGCCCTTACGTCTTTGTTTGTCCCTAATGGGTTTAGTAACATGTTTTGCCGTTTTTAAACAATCCCGTTGAATTAACAGTGTGTACAGTTTTCCTTAGATCTAATCAATATGTTTGACCACTTAACTTGTGAAAGTAATGAAGTGATATAACTAATTGTGGTCCGTGACACCGAAGATTTTTCTATTCTCACATTGTTTCTCCATCGATACGCGTTTAACAACACCTTTACCAGAAGTTTAATTAAAGAAGTCAGTTTGACAAAAGAAGAAGTTGCTCTAGTCGGACAATTACTCATATACGTATTCAGATGAAAGACTTGGACTAAATGGTTTTTTTTTTTTTTATTCTTTATTTCCTCCAAGATGGAGATTTGCATATACATGATAATTTGTGAACAATTGTGGATTTCAAATAGAAAACAGTGATTAAACAAAGAGAAGTAAACACAGATACAACAAATATAGAAACATACATCCGCACATCCACTTACACAGACACTTATCAAGACACAACAAACACCCACACACACAAACACACCCCACCCCCACCCACACCCCAACACACAAAACACATACTTTAATACAGACATCTACACGCACATTCGTGCACACCCAGGCTGGCAGGTGCATATAGTTATATTTTATGCGAACGCATGTAATTAATGTTACAAACATAAACGCATAAAAAGTTACCTAAATATATTTTCCCATGTTAACAAGCTTAACCGAAACGAAATGAAAAGCAAGTTACAAGAAATAATCATCATGGTTATACCCTGTGCGAACACAGATAATTACTTAACTGTTAAGAAACATGTACACATACAAAGTTGATATATATTTTCCCCTATCAACAAGCTTAACCGAAACGAAATGAAAAGCTAGTTTAAAGGAAATACATCATCGACCTACAGTAATATGTGTTAAAAACATAGTTATGAAAAGCGTTTTATGTTTATCAAATCGATAAGAGAGTGCTTACAGTTACATACACGTACGGTATTTGTAAGCACACCACAGATCATGAAGGAAAAGGGCAGCATAATGAAAAAAGTTAACGGAATTTGATCGAACTTCATCATTAAATGCCTGATTTAAACCAAAAAGGGTTTTAACTCTGTCGTAATCAGATAACGATTCAAACAAAAGTAAGATACGTTGATCCAAGAGCAAGCGTATAGTCTCTTTGAAAGCAATAGAGATAGATCGAACTAAAACACAGCTAGTTATTATATGCATTGTTAAACTCATAGTGATATCGTTTTGACCACAACGTGTACATACAGAATCAAATGAAGACAAGTACGCAATCAATTGCGCAATAGAAAAGCAAGTAGTTAGCATCTGAGGATTACCTCCTGCATAAGACCAAAGGAAAGTATGCGAAAGGTCATTCTGCATTTGTCTATAAAGAACAAAGTCGGGTGACAGAGTTCTGTCATTCCATTCTTTACTGTAAAATGCATATATTTTAGATGAAATACATGTTTTCCAACTTAATTTATCTGGAAAACAACCATATTTAATAAAGTCTAGTAAAATATATCGAATATCAAATTTGTCTAAAATATTACATATATCTGATAAAAATCCACATGCAGTCATACCTGCTTGTGCAGCACATAAACGTAACAAAAACATGCGTTTAACAGCACAATCTCTTTCTAATCTGCACAACTGACCTAAAAAAGCGAGTTTTTGTTTTTCAATCTCAGAAGAAAGAGGAAGTGCACCAATAAGTCCAAGAACAATATCTGTTCTCGATCTAGAACTTAAACCCTGAATTTGTTTAAGGCAAAGTCGATGTGACCGTTCCAGCATCAGTTGCTCACGATTAGAGAGAGAATGTAGAAATACACATCCGAAAAGGGATCTTGGAATTACTATTGATTTATAAATCTTAAAGCTCGTCAATGGGTTAAGCCCATTTACATGTAGACCTTCCTTAATTAATCCAAAAAATGTAGTTCTTAGTTTCCTATCTATGTGCTTTGCTATAATTGATGGGTTGTCATATTTATTACATAAAACACCAAGATGAACATATTCTTCTTTCTCTTCGATAACATCGTTACCAATAAAAAATGGTCTTACACGACTAAGATAAGAGCGCTTTGACTCATTAAACGTAACAATGGCGCATTTACTAGGATTGTATTGGTAACGCCAAAGGCATGAATAACGATAACAAATATTTATCAATTTCTGTAGAGCCTTACAGGATAAAGCTAAAATTGACATGTCGTCTGCAAAAGACGGTGCACAAAACGATGACCCTTCAATTTGAAAGCCCAAGTTGCTATCTACCAACTCTTCAATTAACGAGTCTACATAGACGAGATATAAAAAAGGGGACCAGACGCCTCCTTGTCTGGTGCCCTGCTTAACAGGGAACCAGTCAGAATAAAAATTATTATATCTCACACAACTAAACATGTCAGTATGCATGCAAATAACAGTATTTAACAATTTAGGACACACCCCAAGTTTGTGTAATTTGTAGAAAAGACCGTCATGCCATACTCTATCAAACGCTTGACGGGCATCTAAAAAGCAGACAAACAACTTATTGTTTGCCTCTTTGCAATGAACTATACTCTCCCTCAAAATGAATGACGTCATAGCACTTCCCATGTTTGACTGAAACCCACCTTGGAGAGAATGCAGTGGTTTATTTACTGACTTAAGCAGACGATAGAGTAGTACTTTTTCATACAATTTCAATAAGGATGATGACAAAGTTATTGCACGATAGCTATTCGGATCATTCTTTGGTTTATGTCCTCCTTTATGTAATGTAATAATAGTGCCCCGTTTGAGTTCTATAGGTACATGACTATAACAATACATCAAATCAAACAACAAGGTAATATAGTGAATTAACATAGCTCCCCCATTGGTGAGGTGTTCGTTACATATACCATCCATACCGCACATTTTACCATATTTTAGCGTCGATAATGAAGCTAAAACTTCTTCCTTAGAGATATGATCGTCGTCAGTTATTTGTGGAGTTACTTTCAAATATGATACAGATTCAGTGATAGACTCAAAATGGGTATTGTCATAGGAAGTATATTCTACGTCAGAATAAAGCCTGGCAAAATGACGCCCCCATTCGCGACATATAGAAACCGGGTCACGTACAGGTGTACCATTGAAAGAAAGTACATTAGAAACATTACCTCGGACTGGTCTATTTTTAGAACGAAAAAGTCTCCAGAATAATGCACTATCAAGACCAGAAGCATCGTCTATGTCACTGTTTACTTGCTGTAGATAGGCAGCACAACTTTCTCTATGCAAGTTGCGAAAGTGACATTTCGCCGACTTGTACCGTGTGTACTCTTCTCCATTTCTTGGTCTACCAGCACCAATCCACATCCTGCGCTCATTTCTCATAATCGCATGATATTGCCTGAGGCTGGCAGACCAATATGGCTTTAGATAAGACCGAAATGATGAATGTGGTAAGTACCTATCAGATGCATGTGTGATGCAACTTACTATGCATGTATATAGATTATCTATAAAAGAAATTGGATCAGCAGTGAGCAATTGTTCTGCGGTGTTTTTAAGATTCATATGAACACTCAATTCAAAGTTTAAACGTTGCTCATTAGTCATTTTTTTCCATTTCACCATGGGCTTATCAGATGTACTTGTACTATTACAATAAAAATCTGTTAAAACTACGCCAAACACCGTTGGTCGATGACAAGATACATTAAAACAATCATCGTCTATAATACAACAATACTTCATACAGCATATTAGATCTTCTGAGACAGCAGCATGATCGATGAGAGACATAGCTCTCTTGTCATATGATACATAGCTCGCAGTTGCACCCGTACATAAAGGAGACGTAGTAATATTAAACAAATTAAATTGACTGAATAACTCACAGAGGGCTATCCCTCTTCGATCAATTTGTTTAATAAAAGAAGTCCCATTTAGATGAGCGTTGAAATCACCCATCACTATAACTGATCCTAACTGTGAGTACATACTAATTAAGTCATGCAGCAGTTCGATGTGTTCACGAAAATACGTCACACTATGATTAGCGCTAGGTAGGTATACCTGTAAAATGTACATATAAGAGTCGGGTGCTTTCTGGACCTGTAAACCAATTATTCGATCACTGTCGATTTCAAGCGGTGAGATCTTATCACTTAGGCGTTTACTCCATAATAAAGCCACACCACCCTTTCCCACTTTCCGACTACTATACATGCAAAGACTCGAATCGCATACACCAAAACTATTATAATCATTATGTATGCTATTCAAAAAATACAAATCGGTGGGGAAGAGCCAATGTTCTGAAATGCCACAAATATCTATGGATTCGTTTATTAACAATTTGCTTAGATAATATGCACTCGACATTATACCAGTAGCATTCCATGTACATATATTTAATGTGTCAGTGTTTGTCGGAGGTCTATCCGTCATGTCGCTCGTGGTGAGAACTGCTTTGACCATTCTCGTTAAAGTAACTGTAACGATTATGGTTATCATAACGATAACGGGACGAGTACCCTTCAGTATAATCATCGTGACCACCCATCGATTTATCGTGGGAATCATGATGATCGTACTGATTTCTGTATTGGTGAGCCACGTACGACTGTTGGTCAGCCCTCTTATGAACATTGCTGTTATAATCATTTCTGTTATGTCGCATTGTTTTTGATCGAATCACATCCGTATGCAGGTCACCGTCATTATTGTCACCGGTATTCGTGGGGTCACGATTACTCTTTGGTTGGAAATGTTTCAAATAATTGTTTTTAGACAGCCACTGTCTACACTTGACACCACCAGGCCAGAAACCACTTTCTGTCAGTATACTCGAATTGGGAGCCTCAACGTTTAGGCGGATAATCACAGATCGCCCGTACCTCTGGGGAAAAATTCTAATCATGGTCACCTTCAATCCCCTATTAGTGACATAACTGTATATTTTCTGACTTGTAATAGATGACTTGAAACCGCTAATATGAAAGCGTTTTGTTTTTTTGATCACATCCTCAGCGAACTCATCATCATTGTAATTTTCATTATCACTAACACAGACAACGGCTGAAGATTGAGTCGGCGTTTCATTCGTCTTATTCGATTTCCGCATGCCACCAATGTTTTGGGTTGTATTTGGCTGTTGATGAGCAAACGGCTTATTTCCCTCAGTATTCCCATCACTAACACGCGATATGTGGACCGGGATGTTGTTTGTAGAGTCGGTTACCGGTATCTGGTTATGCCTCGAGTCGTGCTCTGCTCGGGGAGGGTGACTGTTATCAACGCAGACATTGGTTGGGGTCTGATCGTAGACGGGGTTATCGTGCACGACGCTGATCGGACTGTAATGTGAACTTATCACTGGTATACTGTCGTGATGACTCGGTCGTTGTGATGTCAACCCGTTGTTAGTACGGGCCCTCAGTAAAACGTCGCTGTATGAGGCGCTGTTAACCGTGGGTTGGTTATGATCGAACAATTTGGTTCCCGAACGGTTCGGTGGATCTCTAGACGTAGCACCATCGTTTACGGAACACCCGTTTTTGTTTACACCGATGTGACCTGATTCTCTATTGTTTATGTTGCTCTTTTTCAGATCGCATATTTTTGACTCTAACTTACTAACTTGTTTGTCAACTGATTTACTTACAGTTGAGATCTTCTCGTACACGCAGCGGATTTCATTTTCAAGGGAATCATTTGCTCTTTTCACGTCTCCGGACACTAGTTTCATTGAGTTTTTGAGACTGCTGACTCCAGAAGACTTCTCGCCTTCAATTCTTTCAACATCCTGTTTTACGAAAGATAGTTGTTCATGAAGATCTTTCTTTGTCTCCGCTACTAATGAAGTGAAAGATTTGATGTCTTTATCTATCTGTTTTTTCATTGTGTTCTTTTCCTGTTTAAGGGTCAAAATGTCTGCTTGACACTGAATTACCATGTTTCTTAGAAGAGACATTTCATTTGACAATGTTATTTGTTGATTACTTTCACATATTGATACACTTAGACTTGACTTGTTGAAAGTTTTTGGAAGACTAAGAACGTCCCTCAGATCTAAAAAGTTCTGGTTTTCTAACACCGAAGCAATTATGTATATGTCGGATGCAAGTTTCTGTGAAACTGACTCACCCTTTCTTGTACTTTTTCGCTGCTTTGGTCCAGCATCTTTCGGGAAGGGGTAATCGTCCATCTTATGACACACATCGAGCATGGTATTTCTGATTTCCTCCAGTCTGTCTACGCGTGAGTCGACATCACATAATAAGCTAGACAGGAACACAGGTTTGGTTGCAGTGCGAAATAAATCCGTTACTTTATCAATGATAGGCCAGTGCGGGTTCTCCGGTGGAGAATTCAGTGACGTAGATCGGCATTCCATCTGGTATAAACCCTCAACATTGTCTGGGGTAACATCTATCCTCTCGTGGGATGATATAAATACATCCATCAGGCAGGTCTGTGAAGAGTCAAAATCTGGTGATCCACCATCGTTACAAACCTGTCGCTGTGCAGGCGTCGGCTGAGTAAATGAGGATACATCCTCTCCATTTTCTCCACTCGTACATTCCAACATTTCATACAAAGACATGTTCTATATCATCCATTCACAGAGAACATATTCTACAGCACACACAGTGTTATAAAGCATTGTTTGTCACTGAAATAGTCGTTATGCGATAAAGCAGTACAGAGACACAAAATTGAAATGTGATGATTAAAGAGTAAAGGGTTCAATAAAGGTTGATGAGTGTTCACTGATCACCGTGGAGAAAAAGTGCGAACTCAGTGAAGAAACGCGAAAATGCATTACTTCTTGTCCAAATTGACTAAATTAACACATTTATCGAACTATTTGCCTTAAAGACCTAATTCTATGAACAAGAAAAGCCAAAGTGTATCTTGATAAGTCCCATCCTTGTTATTTTTTACATTGTATCTAACTTAATGTTTTAAATCGAGAGCCACAAAAAACACGTCCACTCGATTCAAAAACTACTTTCGTGAAAAATATTGTTTCTGATATCTTATAAAATGTATGGTTAAATGGAGAAATGACTCAAGAGAAATATCTCCTTATTCATAGCGTTATTTGAAACTTATATTTTCATGCTTGTATTAAGAAAAAATAAGTGCATCAAAATCATGATTCAGAAGAATGAAATAGAAAACTTAAAAGTATATTCTTCTTTCTTGAAGGAGTATGAAATTGCCGTTATCTTCTTACATATAACATTGCTATGTTACAATTATTTTTCGTTTCAAATCAATGCTGTGCTTATATTTGATCAGGTGCGCAGTATGCTCAAGTTGTATGCATTTTTAGTCGATTGGATATATTTTATCTCTCACGAAAAAGTGTTGTTCTTTTTAACGTAATGTATTTGATGTATTTGAGGTATATTGATGTTTGTAACATTATGACTACCAATCCTGTTAGCTGACCACGTAGTTCAAAACTATGTTGATTATTTATAGGACCGACCCTTTTGCTTGATACGGAGGCTACAACTGCAAAACAATATGGTGACTGTCTTTCCCGCCCTTACGTCTTTGTTTGTCCCTAATGGGTTTAGTAACATGTTTTGCCGTTTTTAAACAATCCCGTTGAATTAACAGTGTGTACAGTTTTCCTTAGATCTAATCAATATGTTTGACCACTTAACTTGTGAAAGTAATGAAGTGATATAACTAATTGTGGTCCGTGACACCGAAGATTTTTCTATTCTCACATTGTTTCTCCATCGATACGCGTTTAACAACACCTTTACCAGAAGTTTAATTAAAGAAGTCAGTTTGACAAAAGAAGAAGTTGCTCTAGTCGGACAATTACTCATATACGTATTCAGATGAAAGACTTGGACTAAATGGTGTATTCGTTCTATGGTTTTAAATACTTTGAATAGAAACTTGATTTGAAAGTTTTAAATAGAAGTCTAAACTTTAGACCTCATTCTAAACCCTATATGATATAGCATACTTGATTTGTGTAATCACAAATTGTTGGACTAAAGTTTCCCTAATGTTGTACCTTAACTGATATGTTTTCTTCAGAAAGTACATACTGCATAAGCCTAAATTGCGTATTCTAATGTTTACTGTATCATAATACAAACATATGCATATCTCATTACGCAGTAGTTGTACCATCACCAAAAGCATTATCTTTAGCTAGTTTGTTTGGTGAATTCTTTCAGAGAAATAAGAAAAAGGTAAGGTTAGACACACGTTTGATTTATTTAGCTCTACTTTGGACAGAACATATCTTTGGACACCCACCTAAATCTGCTTTCTTAAGTGTCGTATCCTTATATCATACGACGCTGCTGAGATATACACAAGAAGGAATAATGGGATGTCTTGTAAAGAATATTTCAAGAACCAATGTGTATGTAAAATCCCAAGATTTGTATATGTTGGTACTCACAAGAATTGTTTTAGTTTAACAATTCTAAAGTCTACCAACATTAAAATGTTACAATAAGGGTGCAAGAAACACCACCCTTTATATGTATGTATTTATATAAAGGTAGTTCTTGTGAGGCAAACCTTACTAATGGTGGAAAGCGTCATCCTGAGAAAGTTTGTTTGGATTCGCAGTCTGTTTTGGGATGGTATGATCTTTTCGCGGGTGTCCAAATCAAATATCTTAATATAACCCTTCCAGGTCATTTACTAATACAGACTATCGTTTTAACACACCCAAGAGCTTTTTCTAACTCATTACTTTACACCATAACGGAGGTATTCAAGATTTAAAATGTACGTACAACAAGCCAAACACTAATATTAAATGTTGCCTATTCACCAACTCATTCGTGACTGTCCAAGATGCATAGAATTGTCTTTTCTTTTCACAAAGACTTTTTCATCCTCCAGAGCTTGAAAAACTGATCATTTTATATGCTTTCAACATGATCACAGTATAATCACGTCTGGCAAGGCAACGCATAATACCGTCGTGTACATTTGCATTTATGTGACTGCCCACTAGCTAAGGATACAATATACAGTTTACAATGGCAACATTTAAATTACTGTTTAAACATCGATTTTGAAAGAAGCTTGAAGTTCTTTAGAAGTCAATCTCGATGACTGCTTTCTGGTTACTAAACTAGTACTCGCGCCGATTTGTGGGTTAGTCCCGGAAAGTTTCATCTCGCCTAACGGGTAGTCGAACCAGAGACTGTCGGAACAAGAGGCCGACGCATTACCTCTGCACCACTGTCGCCCACAAATGAACCCATTCTATAGGCGATAGCTTAATGATTAAATATGATCATATAGATATTTCGATGCCAGACTACAGCCCTTCTTTTACTTCTCAAAGAATTTAGCATTGTTTTATCTAAAGTAAAATTCATGAAATGTATTTGCACACTTATTCGTTTCTTGCATAGAGTTAAGTTTAAACTTATTTATTTCACATTGATTGTGACGGAAGCTTGGCGCTTTTTAAAGCCTTCGATGTCGCTTCCTGGATACTAAATCGCACCGAATTGAGGCCTAGTTCCGGTACTTTTCACATTTTCACATTTATTCCACTAGTGTGTGTGTGATTTGAGCAAATTAGTTCTCCCTTATATTTATATCTATTTCTGAAAGTTGTTGAAAACTGCGTGATCTTTAGTTGAATTGGGTTAAGAAAATAAAGAGAAAACACGACGCTTGTTTAGAAATAAACGAGCCCGTTTTGTCAAGATTTGCCGAGCAATGCCTATATTTTTCGTACTTAATTCATACTTGTCAAACAGGTACGTTAACTTTTATAATCTGTATTAATAATTCTCATACAATGTATATAATCACTGCTTAGTTAACCCCACAAATTATCAATTTTGCTCTTATGCTTCCGACGATTTAAGAAACCAATATGACACACAGATGTGTTTCTTATGAGGACCAATTTACCCTTTAGTCAAAGTGGTTTCTATCAAACGTCATTGATTAAATGTCGTTTCATCATGTTAGCTTTGTCATCCACTGTGATCACTCACACATTCTGCTGTTTTGGATTGACTTAGTAGCAATGCATTAAGAACCTTGCCTCTTATTGACCTAGACAGTGGCTCGAGATCGTAAAACTCGAACAAGATCAACGTAGTCACAAACTCAAGGATTGTCGCTTTTCATTGGTCAATATTCGTCATGATCTTTGGTCAAGTGTTCATATTAATTGAAGGTCAACAGATTTGAACATTGAGAACGCTTTGCTTGGGTTTCCTTGAGTGTACCCACAGTCTCATACTTCGGACCTCTGAACAAATTACCGAATTAGATTTATTTCCCAAAGTGCCCATAGTTATTTATCCCCGAAATATTTACTTCTACGTTTAAGCTTTTCCCATTAAACATATCATCATTGTGAACATGCATTTAATCTCGAACTCAAATCATGTTACTATATATCTTCTTCCATGGTTTAACCATTAACCCATATAACGCATCTACTTTAGATTTGCTTTGAACTTGAATCAAATGTGATTAATCTGTTAGAGAATGTTAATTCATCTAGTCTTTATTGATATTGGTACATAAGGCAGATGTTGATTTCTTCTTCAACTCATTGTTCTCTTGTTTGGTTTATTCTATGCAGCCCATTTTTGGGATTACATACGAGTACACGATACCATACAAAGCTTGTAAAACGTTCTATGTTTTTCTATCGACCATATAGGCAATGATACAATAGTCCAGGCACTAAATACCGTGACTTCATTTTTTTGCAATGCCTTTTCCTTTCTAGCTCAATTTCTTCAGGTGTACAACTTGCTATGGTTGTACATGAATTCAATTCCTATTTTCTTGTAGAATCTTGTACTTCATTCAACGTATGATTTCAGAATATTCTTTACATTTCCTCTCTTATTTAATGATACATATAACGCTACTTGAAACCAAATGTTTCAATTCAGTTCAAATATATGTTTTGATAATTGAATTCTTAACTAATCCTTGCCAGCATTATGCAAATTTAAATTCAGGTAAATCGCTATACAAAACTTGCTCATATGAATATTATGGACTGCTCAAAATTACAGTAAAATAAAAAACAGAAGACAAAATTCAATATAAAGCATCGTCTTCCTCGTTTCGTATGCTTTGTATAAAAGATAAATCGCTCCTTGTGAACATGATTTGTATGGCGTACAATAAGGGTCATAGATACGTCTACCTTCATGATGCTGCATCGTGGAGATAGACGTAGTTATGGTCCTTATGTACGTCATATATTATATTATAAAGTTTAACTACTAGTTTAAAAGTTATCTTTTTGATAGGGCTTGTCCTATTGATGCATTTTAAAGGAAGTGCGCGACTCTATAAATGACAATTGTACGCCAATGTTTGTTTGTTTAACTCTTTACCACTTACAGAAAATATTTTATTTAATTGAAGCAGACGATTTTAGAAACGCTTTGTAAACATTTTGAAACCCTTTCGTTTCTGCTGTTGTGAAATATGAATAGATTAAAAAGGCATTGTGGCTAAAGGAGAAATTGCTTGTGCCAAGCATTTTCTCCTTTTGCCACATTGCTTTTAGTAACTATTCTGCTGCAAGACGCAAGAATCTGGCGTCAGGTGGTAATGTGTTAAAGGAAGTGCGCGACTCTATTCCTGCAAAATTACACACCGTTTATTTTTGTTTCAGGGCATATTTTCACAGGTGTACGATCTATCAACGGACGACTTCGACAACAGTGAAACCTATACACGAGAGGGGTAGGTGCAATGTACAGTTCACTGTGCTTTACATGGTTTCAATTATATCTGAGTTATATGTTGCACGGAAAGCCTGGTTGGCCTGGATTTAACCTGTTTGCATAAGCATGAGGTCGGTTCCAGCACTATAAGGGTTAATCATTTAGTTTTATTACAATTTATAGAGCATGTAGGGCAGTTTTCTTTCTAAGCTCCAAATTCAATCATGAACACACATCTTATTTCACACAAATGCAAAACCAATTTATAATCATTTCTACAAATTTTAAGACGTTTATTAGATTCTAAAATCGATTCATGTTCCACTTGAAATCTGGTAAATTATGAAACGTCGTTAATGTTCGTTTTGAACCAACGTAGTTTTATCTAATTTTTAAAAAAAATATATTTAATGAAATTTGTTTAATATCATTCTAGGAGATTCGATTTCAAAATCATTTTCTTTTCGAAAGTTCATTTTAAAACCAGAGTAATGGGACGTGTTTTGAATTTTAAGTCGCTTGTTGATTAGAAAATTCTGAAAGTTAAAACCAAAAATACAATACAGTTTTTGTATTGCTGTATGAAATACAATTAACAGTAGTTATTGAAAGCATTATCAATTCGTCAATATATCTAATCATGTACAGACTGTGTGCGGTAGATCTCGAATATGTTGCTTTTAGGGCTAAATACATATTAATTCACAGTATGATTTTTGTAAAACTTATTTATTTCGCTCCCAGTGGCTATTCTCCAATACGTATCACACAACAGTACAACTGCTGTACAGATTGAAAGAAATTACGTATACTTCCAAATATCCCCGCATACGTGAATAATCAGCTTACACGTTTTTCAAGAGGACCATAATTCTATTGCGACTTAAAATTCATTCCTTTATTAATTCCTATTTTGGGGATTGGCTAAATGAAATCCAGATGAATTTCATTCTTTCTTTCAGGCCCGCAGAACCTCGGTTTCCCATCCATATTGGCATTACAGGATATGTCGCAACGACAGGGGAGGTAACTTGCCTTTATATTTTGTGAGATATCATATCTGTCCATGGAAAGAGTTGTCTTCCCCATTTTTATTGATACGGACAGAAATGAATAACGTTTAATACACGATAAATATGTTAATAGTTTTGATGATGCAAACTTCCAAAATAATGTGGAATTTCCTCTTGCACATCATGTTAAGCAATATCAACGAAGATCCTGTATTCAACCAGAAAATGATATCGAATGGTCATTCGACAAAGCGCTTTTGATGTCTATCCTTCATTATACCAGAAAAGGATAAAAACTATTCGTCCTATATAAGCGTCAACTGCCTTCCAAGATCAACTTATTCACGAACCTTTATGAGACTGACGCTAGGCTAGGGCGTATAATCGACACCAGGCTGGTCATGCAGGAAACGTACTGGTCAGGGTACTGTTTTAATAAACAACTCACGAAAAATACTTGCCTACGCCGAAACTTATGAACATGGATAGTACCTGAAATGAGAATTTAATATTGCCATGTGACACGTCATTGGAAGCGTCTTGGAGAGACGATTCCAATGATGTGTTACTTTGCAATGTTGCTCAGCCAAGATCAACTCGTCCAAGATTAACTTATTCACCCTTACAGCGATCCTTCTGTAACACTCGTCGAATTTGATGTATCAGCTTTATTAATATTTAGTTTATACACTTACTCACTTTTCATATCCTATATTGAGGCTAAGTCCGAGGAGGGTGTGTCTCTGAATGTTATCTACAACTGTACTGATGGGCATATGGTATTATGTATCAATAACGTATATACTTATCTACACTGTTAATGGGTGTTTGATATGACGCGGCGCAGATATCCATACTCATCCTGTACTTTATTTGTTATCACTGTTTTATATATCTTATGACCCTGTCCAGAGAGTACAGGTGTTGTTTTTTTTAAGAACATATGAGAAAATAGCAGGAGCATGGACATGCGCACTAATTACTGAATTCTGACTGAAATCGTGTTAAGAAATGACGTAACCTTAAATCCAACCAATCAAACAGCAGAAAACCCCTGCTGAATCAGTATCGGATCGGTCGTATACCCTACGATAGATTGACGGGATTTTGACGTTTTGATTAAACAACGACGCGATATGACAGAAGATTAGATTGTTCGTGACGAATTATTTCTTCGTGACGGGCAATTCCATGTTCTGTCAGAAATAGTTATTTAACTAGCATTGTCTTCAACGTGGGAGTGGTAACCCGACCATAGAATGTAAATCCCTCTCAAAATATTAGATGATATCGAGTTTTGAGGTTTCTTTGTTTAGTTCATATCATTTCATCCTTTTATTCAATTCTTACTCGGAGAATCCCCAATGCCTTTGCCATGCGAAAGCGATATTCTTGAGACCGTGCCAAACTTATAAGTATAAACGTTTTTCACTGATCCTATTATTTGATTATCTGGACACGAGACAATCACAGATAAATAGTACCATTACGAAAGGAAGGTCGGTCTAACGTTAATAAATCGAATGCGTAGATATATCGAAGGGCAACGAAACATACAACGATTAGTCAAAATAAAGTGTACCAAAAGTCTAAAGTTACAAAAAGTACTTAAAGTTTCCTTTTTTATACTTCACAAAATAGACTACTTATGTGATTTTAAGATGCTTTGATTATTTAAAACTCTATTTTGTTGAAAAACGTACTTAACAAATAGTTTCAATACATCAAGTTACACCGAATTCCCTTGATGATATTGAGGTTCGGTGAACTTGGTTTTATTTAGCTGGTTCCCTCCAGTTGAATTATATTTCAAAACTTATATCGAAAGAAACTTAGAAAAATAATATAACCCTTAAATCTTAAATGTAACTTTTGGGTGTATGAAAAAAGACACTTGTTATAAAATGACGATGGAGATTTTCCAGGTGTAACCCATGTTCCGTCCACGGCTAATGTAAGGGTCAGGGGCCAAGGCTTACATTCATACTTAATTTGATTTGGACAAGAATAAAAAATAAGACATTTTCCTACATTTCGATATTTTTACCTGACCGTTTTGTCTATCATTTCAGCCACTCAACATTCCCGATGCATATAAAGATTCCAGGTTCGATCCAACGGTAAGAACTTAATCATATTCCCGTAACTTGTTCAGATTTGTGTGACAAATCATCATAGGTTCATTGATACATTGGCATTTATCAATGTCGGCGGTAATATGTTTGCGGTTTGGTGAGAAATATCATAGAAACAAACAAACAGCATAACACATCTTTCTAAGCGCATATTTATTTCTATATATGATGAATTATCAGTCAAAATTGAAAGCAACAGTAGATTACAAATTATGTTTGTCCGTCATTAACAATACTCGCGCCAAGTTATATCAACACTGCAGTTAGGTTTATCACGGAATCCTCACTCTGACGCGAGTATTATTTTTGATGGAACAACTATCTTGGAGGATTCCAGTGATATGTAAGCTTGTAATATTGTTTTCTCAATATTGCAACGAGAAGGAATATCGCTTTGAGTTTATGCACACCTTTTCGCATAAGATGTTTAGGAAATCGCTACCCCAGTCAATAGACTGTATTATATATTCCCCGCTGATTCCACGCTTTTCTTCTATATTTGAAGACGGATGAAGAGACTGGTTTCCGGACCCGGTCTATCTTGTGTATGCCGATAAAGAACGCGGACGGTCAGGTGCTGGGAGTCAGTCAGCTCATCAACAAGAAGGATGGAACACCGTTCACGAAAAACGACGAGAACTTGTTCGAGGTAACACAGTCTGTTGATCGTTGTTCTGTCATTAACCCTTAGAATGCCGGATAATTTTCTTAAAATAGATTTCTGTGTTGTCTGCTTTTCAAAACCTTAAATATCTACTTAAATTTGATGTGGAAAGATAGTCAGACTAGCAATTAGGTTGAATCACTGGCCAGCCGCCAATCTACTTGGCGGCTGGCCTGGATTTAACCTGTTTTTATTTATAAGCATGAGGCCGGTTCCAGCAATTTAAGGTTTAATAATACTCACGCCAGAGTAATTTTAAGTCGACCTTGAAATCATATGACCAGCATTTCAAAAGGACCACTTTTAACGTTGCTATTTATTCATCATCCTTGCTTGTAAAAGGAAAGGCTTTCATGGCTAAGCTGCCTTAATGACCATATTTTATTTTAATCTTTCCAGGAAATTTATGGCGCCTTGCAAATTTTCTCTTGTTTACGGAAGGTTTTGCGCTTTTTAAAAAAAAACTCCGTTAGTGTAGGTTCATGTATTCCAAAGTTTGTAATGTTTTTCTTGCTTGCAATTCCCTTTAAGTGTTCTACAAATCGTAAAGCATGTAACATGTTTATGTCTGGTTGCACATTCGATGAGCTTTATCATACAATCATCGTCATGTATCACGGGAAAGGTGCTTAACGTTTGTAAATATGTGAAATGATTTAATATTTTCTGAATAAACATGTACTCTTGAAACTTGCGGCGCCTGGAGAATTATACCCATCGTTATGAAATGTTTGGCGCTATAAGAACTCGGTTAGAATATGGATGTCAAAAGTTTATCTAAAATGTGTTTTTATTGCGTTTACCCGAAAATAATTTTTAAGATCGTAAAGCATATAGCTATACACTTGTCTGGCTTTTAATTCGAAAAGCCTTGTCAAACAATTATCGTCATGTATCACGGGAAAGGTGCCAAACGTTTGAAGATATCTGAATGGAACACTGTTTTCTTCAGGCGTTTGCAATATTTTGCGGGATGGGCATCTATAATACTCATATGTACGAAACAACGGTGCGTGCGAGCGCTAAACAACGCGTTGCATTGGAAACGTTGTCCTACCACGTTGGCGCTTGCAACGAAGACGTTCAAAAGTTAAAGGTGGGGATAGTTTCTTATTCTCTTGTTTTCAGAAATACTAACTTTGATTTATTATAACATGATTGCGTTCATTCCGTTATTACATAACGTTTAAAGGACCTTTAGTGGATCCTTTTGACACTCAAATTCTTTTATTGCACTTAAGGCTACCGGTCCATATACAAACATGTTTTAACATTAAAAATTACATTTAATGATACGTTTAATATCACTCATAATGATGTGTTGTAAGGCTTACTATTACACTAAAGTATAATATATTGTCACTTTGTCGAGATCGTTCCATTAGAAGGTAAACTTGACTGATGACAGGCTGAGGTTACGTTCCATGGAACGAAGGCGACGTGTGAATGTCTCCAACGCTCGAGCCTTTGCAAAGCTATTGCTCCAAAAGAGAACTTTCAGATATATGAATGCTTCTATATGAACTTAAAGAATATGGTACCAATTGCCACTCAATGGACTGTCCCTTATCATATAAGATTGGTATTAACCCATTACCAAACAATAAAGACATTTGACCAGTTTGTTGCAGACGACTCTGGAAAACATTGTTGGAAAAGGAGAAATTGCTCTCAACAAGCAACTTCTCCTTTTTTCACAATGCTATCTGCCCTATCAAAAGATTGCTTTTCAATTGCATCATATTTCGCAATGTCGTCTGCAAACTCTTTCAATTTGGGACAGTCGAAAATTTGGCGTAGGTTAAGGGATAATTGAATGTTATGTAATATTTTACGATTGTAGTAATAGTATTAAGACATTTCAAATGTGTAAACCCTTCTTTCTATCCGTTTGTGTAATTCCTGTTTTCCATCCAGAACGCGGTAGTACCGACGGCGCAGGAATACGGGCTGCTAGATTTCCATTTCTGTGACTTTGGTCTGGATGATGACGATACCCTAAAGGCCTGCATTAGTATGTTCCAGGAGCTAGATCTGATGGATAAATTCAGGATCAATTATGACGTAAGTGGTTAATGATTGTATGTGGTAGTATTTTCGGTCTGATTGATGTGACCAGTTTTGAAAGAAGAAGCCACAGTATCATTTCTTTTATATGATCTACTGCTAGTAAAAACAACACATAATAGTGTAGTCGACGAAATGGTTCCACTCGGACTAATTGCAACATGTGTATATTTTTCTTTTTTAATTCTTTTGTATTTTACTATGAGAAGACATCATGCCAACATCGTTTTCATTGCATCACTGCGATTCTGAGATCAAACGGGCTTATCTTTTTATTAAAGGAAGTAGCGTTTCGTGAAAAGGTTCTTCTTTACTAAGAAGGCAGTGGGTGTAAAACATTATTAAGAATATCTGTGTTCTTTGGAGAGGCCGGTAAATGGTCTCTACCTTGCAACCTACGACGTGCAGGTTGGTATCGGCTTGAGTTTGAATATTTGTGTTTTTTATTAAGATAGAAAAACCCGGATATGTCTTGCAAAAACCACCAAATGTATCAAAGGCCTGTCTCACTTGTAGAAATACTACCTTAAGATTACGTTCTACTTACGTGCGTCTTACAAAGATTGTCGAAGCGAAGTTTAGCCTTCCTCATTTGGACGAATCATTCATTATGGGACAGACACTAGGATTAAAAGGGTACTGCAAGTTGGCTAGTTTGAAAACAATGTGAACATCTAGCAAATTGGTATTTTATTCAATAATGCCAAATGTTGGCTACGTGCTTGATTAATGATTTAATATTTTTGTAGACGTTATGTCGCTGGCTACTCTCCGTCAAGAAGAACTACCGGAACGTAACCTACCATAATTGGCGCCATGCCTTCAACGTGGCCCAAACCATGTTCTGTGTTCTCAAGGTAAGACAAGAGCATATTATTGTTACATAGTTAGACGTTGGTTTATGGTCAAAGACAAATCGAGAAAGACGACAATCACAGAATAACCCATCGGACGAAGGGGATGGGATGGAATCAGCAGAGACCCGCACGCATGCTGACCAAGGCAGTCGGCTCTCCGTGGATCTCCGAAGTCACGACATACCCTGTGCTTTGGTTGTATACAGTCTGTCTTGTTCAAGTGTAGCAGAACCCCGAGTGGTTCATTGCGATACAAGGAGAAAATGCTCTTTCACGAGTAGGGGTGCTTTAATGCAATTAGTTTCAAACTCAACCGATTTATACCAAGAACTACCAAAGTAATCCGACGAAAGAATGAATTTCAAAATGGCTTATCTTAAGACCCATTCTGACATAGTTGAAATAGAACGTGTCATCAACCGTTAGCTGTAAATCAGTAGAGAAACCTTTCATGTTTCATTAAATAAAATACAGGTGTTAATGTAGTGGGCCTTTATAAGATTCCAATACAAGATCTTAGAAATATCGGAGCTTGATATTGTTTCCTATAAGCGTTCCCATAGCTTGAATATGGGAAGGCATTAATCAGTTTGTGAAAACGTAAGATTAACGAACCATCGGTTTTTTTTCATCATTTGTTATCGGTTGCATTGCCTAAGAATTAAACTATCTTTCTTAATTAATTGTCATTATTCTACGAAACAACAACTAATCACTGCTTGCATGGTGTGATCAAATATCATTAAAACCAAAGTTTAAAGACAGTATAATAGATTTTTTTGCACGGTTAGTCGTTCGTGGTGATCTGATCATCGCATCCGTTCCATCTTCATTTGAGATCAAAGGTTCTCTAATTCTTTTAAAAAAGATCTTTAGATGTGTTGATGTAAAGTAAATATACAGGATATCTGTAAACTACATAATACATGTATATGATATTATGTTATGTAAAATGTAAAATTTGAGACAAATGTTAAATAGTATAAAATGAGTTTTTACAAAAGATAAAATTGATCGAGACGATCAGTTTTTGTTTTGTCAAAGTGGTTTCTTAGGAATTCGGCTAATCGTCTGCTACAACGAAACATATGTTAGTTGATATCACGATCAATCAAATGTATTGGGATGATGGTTGTAGTTACATACAGATTTATCTGAATTAGACTAGAAATATGATTGACAGATGCGTTCATTTCTCAAACAACAATACAGATATATATCTTTTATTTGACCACCACACATGTGTATAGTCATTTTTACAATACAAACAAAATAAACATACAATGTATACAGGTCAATAATCAAATATACAATTACATACATTTTGAATAATTACTTCCTTTTCAATGTGGATGAACTACATAAATAATTATGTTATATTATGCGTGAACGATATTCTTTCTTTAAAAGCAAATTCAAGATATATTGCCAAACTTTTATCGCATGATTTTAATAGTTGAATGAATTTAAACATGCTTGGTCTTTTATAATAAAACTCATTTATGTATTTCTTTCTAATAGAGATTTACTGTGGACATTTCAAAACAAAATGATATTCATCTTCAACATCTCCATTATTACAAATTTGGCATATCCGTTCATTTCTCGGTATTCGTTGAAGATTATATCGACATGTTTGAATTCTCAAAGAATGCGAAGATGTTCTTATCTTAAAAATGTACGATCTCAATTCCACTGGTAAATTATCCAGGTATGTTTCATATTCAAAATTTTCCTTTAAGTTACTATATAATTGTAATGAAGAAGCGCTTCTAATAGTAGAAAATATGTTCTGGATAAATGCATCTACTAAACGTTGTTTAAAAATTTGTATAAATGGTTTACAGCTTACTGAACACGGATTTTCCCACACATAGGAAAACCCGTGTTCAGTTAACACGCTTTTAACATTTGAAACCCATGAACGGATACCTTTTACACTATCATCTTTAGCAAGTTCATAGCAGTTCTTCAATACAATACAGATGCACTGAAAGAAATATGCTGGCATATGCATAATGCATGAAATACCGGATTGGTACATTGCAAACGTTGGTTCTTGAAAGAAAATAATGTGTCTATAGCATAGCCCTAAGAATGTTGGAAAATCTTCTAAAAACCTTTTGTGTCAGCTGCTTTCCAAACCCTTAAATATGTGCTTAACTTAGAGGACGGAAGATACTCAGAGTAGCAAACAGGTAAGATCACAGGCCAGTTGCCAATTTACTTGAAGTCGGTCTCAGCACTATAAGGGTTAAAGGAATACATAAAAACGCATCTTAAGGCTAGTATAAAATTAAGATGGAAGTTCGCGGGAAATATTTATCTGAACTGACTTTATATTCGTTTTGACATCAATATTTAGGAATAAATATTTTATTCTAGGATCACTTCTCTGTACAGTTTTGGCTTTTTTCAAATAATATATTATATATTTCCCCGTTGTTCATCAATCGCATAAAAGAACATTTGGTCTGGGTTAGTACAAAGCATAACGACAACGTAATTCAACATGTTTGTCACAATAAAGGCTGTTTATTCCGTTAGAATGACAATAGGGTAACGATAGTTTTGGTGATATGTAAATTGCTAGGCCTAGAGGACTAGTAAAACATGGTTGAACCAATTGGTTATCGCGACTCAAATTTCATCTTCTCGGGTATAAAAAGGCCAATTTATGGCACAGAACTTAGGCGAATTCTTCGCAGCTTTTACTTCCACTACATTACACTCACTACTGCCTTCGCATGGCTTATTGGGCTGAATTTCCGCAAAATAGTTAACCCAAGTCATTTGCGAGTTTTACTTCATCATTTTCTTGTTTGTTTTAAAGGACTTTATTATTAGCATGTTTTAAGACATTAGTATTATACGGTGCTTTACCAAATGAAAATAATGCACATACATAAGCGTTACTATGTCTAAGGCGATTTTACACAAAAAAATAATAGAAAATAATCCGGCATTCGTATTTCACGTCAGCATGCTATTTTTGCATTCCATGTTACCTATATGATTGCAGTAGTTAATGTAAAAAAACGTAGCATTGAGAAGAGGTTGGGTAGCTCCATTGTACTCAAAGATTATCGTAGCACTATCATTCAATTAGACTCTAAGCTTGGAAACCTTAACAGTAGGATACTAAACATTAAATATTCAACCTAATGATTGTTTTGTTTTCAATCTCTCAAGCTTCGACTCCGAAATATTATGAACAATTTCTATTGTTTCGAACATTATTTCTCCGGTTTTCGTTCCCCTTGCAAATCGTCCAACTATTGATGGGGCGAAATGGTGTCATTCTTGCTCTTGCAATAAATTGCTTATGCCATTGTCATAACAACGAAAATTTAACAAACCGACCTTTAATCCACCCCACTCACCCTCTCCAACTACCGAAGTATCATCTTACCAATGTTTCCTTTTTTCCTCTACATGAATTGCTACTCTGTTAATGGGCATGGCAAATTGTCTTCATACCACACATATTGAAGAGTTTGATACATGTATAGTTTCATCGTTATTTGTCTCTTTCCAGCTGGGGCAACTTGATGGACGGATGAGTGACATTGAATCTCTCGCCCTGATGGTGGGCTGTTTATGTCATGACCTTGATCACCGGGGAACGAACAACCAGTTCCAGATCAAGTAAGAAAACATACATCATTAATACATCTGTTGTGTTTTATACTTTTTCTTTATACAGTTTAGACATTTTATGTTTAATCATTTAAAAAAATAAGTAATTGTAAAAACCGAAATCTCGAGTAAATTACAAAATAAGTAAATAAAAAAAATGGAAATTTCGGTAATCCTGCACTTATTAGAATAACAATTGCTTGCAGATACTTAATTCAGTCATATGTCTGCGACAAGTATTTAACTGTCGTATCCAAAACATGTAGATTAATTATGACTTAATCTATATATCTAAATAGTGTTTATTAACATTCGAACACACGTGCAATGAAAAGGAAAACTATTGAGTCCCTTCACATCAATTAACAAAGAGAATTTTCAATGGAAAAATAATGAAGGGGTTATGTTTGTTACGAATTTTAATCACCTATTTTTGTTTGATTTTAGGACGATGTCCCCATTAGCCCAACTCTATTCTACCTCGGTTTTAGAACACCACCATTTTGACCAGTGTATTATGATATTAAGTACGGAGGTAAGAGCTCATTCTCAATTCTTTCTTACTATTTACTACGCACAACTCATTGAATTATCGAACACATATTTGTAATATCGCTTCAAAAATAAGCCCACTTAGAAACTCTGAGCAAATTGTTGGTCTATGAATTACAAAAAAAGCGATTCATTACCCATCCTTTTCGTTCGGCAGTTGCATGCATCTGAAGATTTGGTACGTATCCCTCAGATTAGATAATACACACCCAGTGATAATTTTTGGCCTAAAAAAATCATAAAATTTCCCTAAAACTCATTACTTTCATTCATTTTAATCCTTTTTCTATAGAAAATACCATTGATTTTTAAGTTTTGTTAAAAAAAAAAGCCAATTGAATTAATTTAGAAAAAATCACTGCACACCGGAGTGCAGTATACACAATGGCCAGAGGCCTTTCTCTAAAACATACCGTCTTGCTACATTTACAGAATTACCCTTCAATTACAGGGGTAACTTTTTTTTCAAATGTAAAATAGACATGCCTTTAAAAGTACGACGTCTTAGTGAACGCTTTTCCGAGATAATCTTGTCATTGGTATATTTACGTTTACGATGAAATCTATCGTACACGCCCTTATGAGGAGACAGGCTCAAAGGACCCCATGCTTGACTTGTACATACAGATATTTACCAATGTACATTCGATGAGGGTTATATTACGTATTTTGGAAGCAGAATAAATGTTAAAGTTTTTTAAGTAAACTTCACAATGTGAATAAATATAGGCCTTATTTCACAACCGTTTCGTAATGAGTGAATAAAATTAAAATATGACTGATTTCAGGGCAACGAAATTCTGGCGGGATTATCTCAGGAAGACTACGAGAATGCGATAGGTCTACTCGAATGTGCAATATTAGCAACGGATCTGGCACTCTATTTCAAGTAAGACAACTTCTTATATGCCATAGCATACTCTACTATAAGCATCAACTAAAATGTGCAAAACGTCAACAAAAAGATCGAGAGTTTGTTCACTCTAATGCTAAAAGATAGAGTACGCTATAATTCCCCGGCTATTTCACATGCCATTGCGATTTTGTTCTCACATCGATTGGTTCAATTCGAGTCACTTGACGGACTTACATAATTTCGATGGTTCACATGTCGTGTATACAGGTAAGCATAGGGTATCTATGAAACTGGCTGATGAGAAGTGATGCTTGTAGTCTACTCTATCGAAAATGGGCATAGCGTAATAATATAAATGAAAAAGTGTTAATGCAATGTAAACCTGAAACAACAAACATATTGAGTGTTCAGTGCAATACTATAGTAAGTGCTTCATATTAATGAAGCACTTACTATAGTCTTGCATTGAACCCTCGATATTCAACATAGGTAGGTATATATTAAACACCATGTGTACTTTGATGACGAATTTCCCGCCCAATTTTCAGACATCGAGGTGAGTTTTTCCGTCTCGTCGACTCGGGTAACCTGGAATGGGAGAACGAGGATCACAGGGACCTTATACGCTCCATGCTGATGACCGCATCGGACGTGGCCGCTATTACAAAACCATGGGACGTGCAAAAACGGGTAATTTACGATCTTTTGAATGTATAGAGAGCATTTCTCTTATGATAAATTCAGCAATGATTTTACGTTTACCAGGGGCTATAAGCATTGGAAATCTTTATTACAGAACACATGTGTGTGATTAAACTGATGAATACTGTTTGTCGTGTATTTTTCATCATAACAAATTTTCTAAAGTCCGATTTTAGAGCAGTATTATGCGATATGCGACGAACATAACGTATACATGATAACATATACTTGATAGGAAGCTATTGTAATAAAAAGAGAATTTGTTCGTAACGAGTTTTTTCTCATTTCTTTCACAACGGTTTCATAAATCTACAACGGAAAGGACGTCGATGTGAGTAAATATCAAGTTAACCCCAAGGCATCCCAAAACAAATTGTTTTCGACCGTGTTTTTATGATAGAGACATGTTGCATTCTTTGTTAAGAGTCTCAATAGGAGCTTCCTGTCTAAGCTCCTGCGATTGGTATTTGTATTGTGTTATTAGGTATACGTAACATATTGAAAAAGACGTACCTCCGCCTGGATTTAACCCTTAAATTGGTGGCTGGCTGGCCTGCGTTCTAATCTGTTTGCAATTCTGGGTTCTTGGTATCTTTCCTCAACAAAATAAAGCAGGTATTTAAGGTTTTGGAAAGCAGACGACACTAAAATCTATTTTTAGGAAATAACCTAACGTTCTAAGGGTAAAATGACGGTAGCGGCAGATTTGAACTTTTATTAGAGACAGTCTCCCGACTGACTTACCTAATGTAAATTGTTCCAAACGGCCTGAGTAGCTCTGACTTACAATTAAGCTTTGGATGTGGACGGGCATCGATATATGGGCATCGCATCATAATAAAAATACTATCGATACGATATAAGGAACATGTTTTGAAAGAAATTGCGTTATGTAAGATCGGCCTTACTAACAACCTTGAATGTTGAACGCAAGTTGCTTAGAAGATGTCGGGTTTCGACTATTCCTTTCAAAAAACCGCCTTTTTAAAGCGTTTACATCACTGCTATAAAACAATACGATCTTTAATGTGACATATTTAACATGTAATATGCCTCTTGTCCATGGGAACAGATATCTTTACTATTGCATGTGTACACACTTCGGCATGGTTGTGAGGATATTATGCCATGTCCAATTAAAAACTTTTATTTTACAGGTTGCTGATATGATAGCCAGTGAATTCTTTGAACAGGGAGATCTAGAGAAAATCCAGCTAAAAATCAAACCAATCGTAAGTTGATATTCTTCTACGAGCGACTTGTGCATGCCATATGTGGTACAAGAAGGGAAGAAAGAACTGAAAGTAATGCCATTACCATGTATCATGTATATGTTTTAGCATTGCATTTGCATAATTGCCATGTTTAGTCGTCCCTATGAGACTTATCTTGTATTGTTTCAAAGGTTAAAACATGTTTGCTTTTTTATATGATAATGTTCTGTTGTATTTCAAATGGAATGCAACTGCCTTATTACATGCAAAATGGTGTTCAAGCAACTGCAACAAAAATACAATATTTAAAGTTTAAGATAATTCGATGCTTATTAAAATTTAAGAGAAAGAGAGATAACCCATACAACATGCGTTGGTTTGTCTGTCTTTAGTAGAATACCCGTTAAGCATATTAGCGTAGGGCTGGGTGCAATCTTTGGTAGGATTTATTTCTGTTTTGATGCTTTGATGTTTTTTTATTATGTATGCAAACAAGGAGTGTAGCTCTTTTTATATCATTCCTATCGGTGATATTTTGAAAAAAAGTTTTTTTCTATACCATACTGTTGTGAGAGATCACACTACTAGTCCCTTGAAATATAAATTTCATGCCAAGCTTGAAAATTCAGCAGCGATCTTCAACCGATACATACGATATGCTCGCACATAACAGGAATAAGTACATGTAAACCGATTGCTTTACTCGACATCGATGATATGAAAAAGTTGTCGTCATTCGTACGTATCCGAAGGAAAACATTGTTTTATTGTTAACGCGATAACAAATAATCGCTAGACCGATCTTTATATCTCTGAAATTTATTGAAGTAATCTCTATATATATTTGTATCTCCCCCAAGATTCTGCGATATCCTTTAATTGTTGGTATATTTTATATCCCTCTACAGGAGATGATGGATAGGGACCAAAAAGACAAATTACCCGTGATGCAAGTCGGCTTTATAGATACCATATGCTTACCCGTATATAAGGTAACTCATTTTTACATGTTATTATGTCTGTCGAATTGAAGGGAATTGTTGGTTTCATTAGGATGTAACGCTATTTTTAACATAATTCCAACCATATCAAGGAGTCGGTGATCTACCACCGGTCATGTTTTCCTCTCCAATACTTCATTTAGATTAAGACGTAAAGATAGTGTCGCAGTCAATTAAGTCGGCACCTCTGGTTTCGTGGGAGAGATCTTCATGGGCTAGTCACTGCAGAGTCCTAGCCTAGTACTAGTTGATCCAGGAAAGTCGTTGCATATCTGAAAAATTGTTAAACACCATACAATTAAACAAATTGACTTCACTTGATCCCAGAAAGAATCTGCGCTGAGTCGGATCTCTAACTAACAGCTTTTGTTTTCCTAGTCGGACATGTAATCAAGCTACCAAGCTACAGAAGCTCGTCTAAAAGTACCGATTTTAATTCTATATCGATGTGTAAAAGTGTTTTATGGGAATATGTATAACAGATTTATTGGGATAGTAATAGATTATATCCATATCCATGCTGATATTCTGTAGAATGCACTCCAACCTTCGTTTTGCTATTTCTAGGCAATCACCAAGGTATCGCCGAAGCTTTCACCACTGTTAAAAGGTTGTGAAGATAATCGCATGAACTGGGAGAAAACGGCGAAGAATCTCGACAAGACACAGGAGGATCAGACACAAACTGAGACGGTCAAATCGAACACCTGACAACGAATCAAGTGTGCGCTACTTTAAAAAGCCACACTTATAACACGGACACTTTAACATGATCTGTAAATGTATAGTGCGCTACTTTAAACAGCCACATTTATAACACGAACACTTCAACATGATCTGTAAATGTATAGTGCGCTACTTTAAACAGCCACACTTATAACACGAACACTTCAACATGATCTGTAAATGTATAGTGCGCTACTTTAAAGAGCCACACTTATAACACTGACACTTTAACATGATCTGTAAATGTATACAAAGTGCGAACAAATTCACCTGACGTTGACCTTTAACCTATTACCAAACAATAGCAACATTTCACTTGTTTGTTGCAGACGACTCTTGAAAACATTTGAGAAAATAGAGAAATTGCTCGTAACTTGCAATGTTTTCTTTTGCCACAATGTTTTCTGCCGTATCAGAATAGCATGTTTCAATTTCATTCTATTTTGAGATGCCGCCTGCAAACTCTTTCAATTGGGGACAGTCGAAAATTTGGCGTTTGGGAAAGCGTTAGACAAGAATACAATAGGGCTGGATGGCACAATATAAATCAATATTCGCCAAGAGATCGTACATTGCACTTACCGTTTGTGTTCTGGTACAAATAATTGACGGACAGTCCCGAAGATATATTTAGAAACCAAGCGTAGTATGATTATAGAGGTCATCAACGTCAGGTAACTTTGTTCGCATTATATTAGGTTTTGATGTATAGCACGCACCATGCTCGCGAAATTTGTTTTGTTTTGTATGATTTATTCCTCACCTTAGAAACCAATAATATAATATAAATAACCAAGCTCTGAGAGTTAAATACGGGTTGATGAAATAATGATGTATACATAGATACCAATTTAAAACGAGGGACATGTAAAAATAAAAAGCAGCCTTATGAGAGTGAAAAAATAGCATCTATATCAAAGCATTCTCTGTTGATATGGCAACAGTTATAGGAAATATCAAACAATACAGTGGTAAGTGCAACCATATTTGGAAAACAGTACAATAACAATGACTAAATACACCAATACCTACGGATCCTTACTAAAGCTAACACGAAAAAAGAATACACTAACGGCATTGCTCTTGGTCATCTTTGTACCATCTTTTAATAATGTGCAGTATAGTTTTTAGGATTGTTCGATGCGTTTGGTCAAGGGGTAGAATTCTGCGACTTGCAATCTCAATACAATTTGACACTACATTGCATGGGGCCACATCTCTAATGTCCGAAAAGCAAAGACGGTGTAAAACGTGTTTCTTCATGTCGAAGGAACAAAACACTTACAAATGAATCTCCCCGAAATAGAACTAGAATAAAAGTTAACTATTCATTTAAAAATTTCGTTTAGGGTATTGGAGCTATAATGTATATGTACACGAAATACATGCAGTGAAAAAACGTAACTTACAATACATAAAATCAAAAATTTAAAACATCTTTTATATAACTTACGTAGATCCATCCATCTTGAAAGGAATCTTGAAACGGGAAACAATCTATTGAAAATGCAAGTTGTTTCTTTATCTTTCCTTACTCCTTGGCGTATTATGATTTGTAATACTTTCTTTTCTCACGTAAGATCGCATATGACTTTTTAATGGTTTATAAGTCATAGCTCGTGTATCACTAATACTTACCAATTAACATATTTTATGTATTTAATATGAGTTGGCTCTTTCCTGGGAAGCTCTCTATCGATATCTCTGTGTTGGTGGATATGTAATCTGTTGATTCATCATTTATTCTTGATTCATAATACATAACAGTAGGGGTAGATTCAATTAATAAACTCTCCGTTTTTGGAAAGTCATGTTTGCATTCTACCGCCCCCCTCCCCCCAAAAAACAACAACAACAACAACACATGCACAACTTAATGAAGGTTGATGAAGTTCGTTAACAGCGTGAACGTTAACCTACTGCCGTATTTGAGATTATGTAGATAAAGATATTATGTTTATATTGTTCACGTTTTGTTATGGATTATTATGATCACTATGTACGTGTTATGTATGATTGTTTGTTATTTGTATTGTTCACATGTTCGTTTCTCAAATGAATCTTACACGGTAAATTCTAGCGTCACATTTTGATTGTTTAGACACATGCGGTAATCAGTCAGCGATTTCAGTCAGCGATTTTACACTGGCGAGAACCAATATGGCGATGTAAAACCAAAGTGTTCCTTTTCATGCAGTTTTATGATGAAGAACTTTTAAATTTTATTTTAACTGAACAATTTAGTCGTATTGTTAGAAATGTTTTAATGTGTAACATTTTTGAATATGTAAGTATTCTTTTCATATCACTGTATAATACAGAGTGTTATCCCCCTTTTGTTAAATTGGGGGAGAAATGATTATTTCATTTAACAGTAAAGTTGTACATGTATAGTTGTGACCAAATAAGACCACTTTGACCATACTGGTTGAGTAAATAAACACACCTCTGTATCATCCAGGTGCCTATCTCTTTCAAAAAAATTCCTACACTATATTTCCTCGTAAATATAAATTTAAAGAGGAAAATAGTCAATCAGAAAAGGGTTAACTTAAACGTGAACAGAACATGAGTACAACCTGTGAAATCTTTACCGTACTTCTAAACGTATGTATACATGGATTTTTTATTCACAAAACCAAAGTTATATTTTAGTATCAATGTTTACAGCAACGTAGTTAAGTAGTTTACGTAGATGGACATTTATTATTCTTTGTGAGTCAAGCCCCAGAACTGCATACATGTATACACTAATTGAATAATACCACACACCACTCAGCATGTATGAGCAGTTTCCCATTTCGTTTCAATGGTGTCTTCACATTATCACAAAGTCATTGCTAACAAACTTTGTGAAAGTTCTTTCTGCTGGCGATAGCAATTTTGATTTGTCACAGAACTCACAATGGAATGAAGGTCGATCAAAAGTCCAACGCCAATTGGTTAACCCTTTACCAAACATGAAATTTTTGACTGTCCCAAATTGAAAGAGTTTGCAGGCGACACTTACAATTGTGATGAAATTAAAGAATGATCTTCTGATAGGAAAGAAAACATTGTGGGGAAAGGAGAAATTGCTCGTTACGAGCAATTTCTTCTTTAACCACAATTTTTTCCATAGTCTTCTGCAACAACCTGGTCAAATGGCGTTATTGTTTGGTAACGCGTTAATAGTGTCGAAGTGGTACATAATATGTTATCAAAGGCTACTGAATTTTAAAAGTAGGCAAATAGTTGTTGAATAAGTGTTGTGGTATTTGCAGATTTATTTTAATTCTTTAGCCGTATACGTCGATGGCTTTTGTTACATTTTGGGAACATAAGCTACCAAGTCTCTAGAAATGAGCTCGTCACCCATAACATTCTTATTTTGTTATCATCTTATGAACGCTCGCTCTTAAACAGTTAATCATGTGATTATTTGTCCGTATGTGTTGCAAGGAAATGTTTAAGAAAACATTGTGATCGAAACAGAAAATGCTAGGTCAAACAATGTTTTACAGCAACATTTCCAAATCAATTTGACAAAGAAATGAACGTGTATGATTTTTATCTTTGGATGCTAAGAATTAAAGCAGATACAACTTTTTATATTAAACGTTCATTTTGATATAAACTTTCATTAATACTAGACATAAGTTAGTTAGAAGATACACTGAGTTGCTATCTTTATCTATATAAAATATCTTTATCCATATAAAATCCCGGATTTTTTTTCATATAAAGAATGATGTACACTATTTTGATTAATCAGGAACGATATGCGTCACGTAGTGGTATGAGATAAATACATGCTGCCTCAAAAGTTTTGACGTAGAAGAAACCTCAAATTTAGGCCAATTATAAACAAGGGTCTTTCCAAACGCAATGTCATAGACCAATAATTCATATTAGATATCCTATTTGTCAAGAGAGATAGAACTGGGTCTTTTTCAGATTATCGACAACTAGCGATTATACGTCTTGTTAAAAATATGTTTGGTCACAAGATCTTTCAATGTGTAATGCATAGTAGTAGACGTTTGGGTATCCAAGCGGTGTTAGTTTGTAACTGTAGCTCTATAGATCTTCTCATCTTTTATCTGTAAATATAGTTTATCCCATTACCAAACAGTATCGGTTCTTTACCTGTTTGTTGCAGACGACTCTAGAAAACATTGTGGGAATAGGAGAAATCGCTCAATTTCTCCTTTTCTCACAATGTTTTCTACCCTACAAGAAGATTATTTTTCAGTCTCATCACATTTTGAAATGTTGTCTGCAAACTCTTTCAATCTGGAACGGTTGAAAATTTGACGTTTGGTAAAGGGTTAAATCTCAACTTCGTTTCATAGTCAATGATTCTGAGACAAATGCAATTATTTAGAGATTTGATTATTATCCTACACTTTTGAAACGTTTACCGTAGATATGTAATTTCTAGATATGTAACTCGTTACCAGTAACCTTGAAATCGTCCAATTTGATAGAGTCTACAGACGACAATATGAATGGAAACATTATTTCACAGGATACGGTTTTACTTAACATTTCATGGTAAATATCTGCGTAACTTCCAAACAACATTCCCTCTTATTTCAATATTGGGCTAAGCAATGTTGCAAGGTAACTGATGATTGGAATCGCCTCTACAAGACGCGTCCAATGATGTGTCACATTGCAATATTGCACTTTGGTTTAAGATACTATCCATGTGTTTCAGTTTTGACTTACGCAAATATTTTCCTTAAGTTGCTAAGTAAAACGGTACCTGCTTCCTTTAAGACAGATGTTTTTTGATAGAGAAATTAGTCAATTGAGAATCTTGCATATTTTCAATGATAAAACCAGAATTCGTTTGCTGCATCGTAGAATCAGAATGTTCCTGGTTTGTTTGATGCATACTATTCTAAGGGACTCGTACTTTTACACTTATTCCTTTGAAGAGTTAAGAGGTTTTAAAAAAGGTATAAATGTTCCGCATGTAGGATCCATGAGAAGAGAATGAGTACGGCATAAAAACCAACAAAATATCCCTCGTTTTAGACCACTTGGTTTCGCAAACGATTTTTTACAATGATGTACGAATCACAAGACTGACATATGCAAGAAAAGATCGACAAACTGTAAATGCAAGAAACATCGATAAATTATACTTCGGTTTTCAATTTCTTGTTATAACAGACGGATAACAAAGAACTGAAACAGTGCTTCTACATATTGATTGAAATTGAAATGGGCGAGATAATATTTACAAGTCTTTTTGGCTATCATTCATGTGTATACCAGTAGGAAAATGAAATTTTAATCTTTCATACATTTTTTGTCCATTTTTATCCTTAACAATGATGAAATTGGAGAAAATCGAAATGAAAAAACAAGAAACCAAATTAAAAAATTCTTCCATGATGTTGCCGGTGACCTCTCATGTTTGTTTCCCGCGTTTTTCATGTTAATTGTTCGCCTTAAAAGGGGTCTGTGATAAAGAATGGTGTGTTGAAATCCATCTGGAAATGTTTGTTTCTGTGTTGTTCGTTCGATTTACCTTTAATGCTTTAATAAATCTATATGTAAATGACATTGTTACTTCTCTGTCGTATGTTAATGTCCTTGAATATCCCTGTTTGGGAAATCAGAAACCATTCGATTATGGAGTCCATGCATTCCCCCGTCTCCCCCACCACCAAAGATTGTCGTTTTTATGTATTAACGTACACACTAGAAGAAAAATATGAAGAAGCAAAGTTTTTGTATAAATAAAATCTGATATGCCTGGGTATGCCTGGGTATTGTATTAATCCATTACCAAACAATAACGACATTTGACCAGTTTGTTGCAGACGTCTCTGGAAAACATTGTGGGAAAAGGAGAAATTGCTCTTTACGAGCAATTTCTCCTTATCCCACAATGTTTTCTACCCTATAAGAAGATTATCTTCCAATTTCGTTACATTTTGGAATGTCCTCTGCAGACTCTTTCAATTTGGAATAGTCCAAAGTTTGGCGTTTTGTTAAGGGTTAAACAGATTCACAACATCGTATTGTAGCTCGACATTGGAGGCGTCTCGGAAAGACGATTCCAATAACGCATTCATTTCCCATATTGCCGTTATCAATACCGATAAAGAGGGAATCTTATTAGTAAAGGATATTTACGTCAAATCCAACCTTGTAAAACAAGCTTAGAAATAAAGTATCCTAGTTGTTAAGTTTTCATCCGGTACCAAAACAATAATCATTCATCAAATTGAAACATATTATAAGTAGAGTTGTTGTTCCCTGTCTAATCCACGTATAATTTGTTTCTGTGGAATTGAAAAAAGAAAAAGGAATAACTATTCAGGTTATCAGCTCTCGGGTTCATTGTACTGTCTGTGACATCTACGTGAATAATAAAAAAAACCACTGAATCATAATTTGTCAAAATATTTATACCTATAGGGGTAAAGTAAGGGATAGTAATATAGCAATAACAATTTTAACAAATACTTCATGGAGGATTTAATTTTGATGGTTTTAATTACTCTCTAAATGTATGTATGTTTACCATTCCAACAATTGCATGCGAACATGAATTCATTGTTATATTCTGTCTCAACCATATGCTTCGTCTTTTTAAATTTCTAAAAAGGTGTTCAATATTAAAATGCAACTCCAATGGATTTGAGTGCTAAGATGAATTAAAAAGTTTGACCATGAGAAGATAGCCTATATGAAAGTAAGCTATGTGTTGCATTTCCAAATAAGATTTAGAAAGCCCCCAGCACAACGGTTGACCATTCTTCACAGTGTATCATATAACAGTACAGCCGTTGTATAGTTCTTAAAGAAATCAAATTTCAACTCCTGATCTTCCTTACATCTGTGAACAAACACCTTTAAACGCGTTCTCAGTTTTCAACTAAGTCTTTGTTATATTAGTCAACTTTCGTATCAAACCACACTACAAAACAAACAAAGATAATTTTTATTCCGATATCCCCTTTCTACCGTAACATGTGAACCTTAATGGAAACGAGTTTAGATTCCCTTTTTGTTGCTTGGCAACGTTAAGTTACACGAATGGTAACGAAAATCCCATGATTGTTTATCAAAGGGAAGCATCGATGATGCTCGTTTGAATAATTAGATGAATCTTTTTCTTTCTTGAATGCTGTTATCTTCTTCGTCAGCAAATTAAATATCTGTTTTCTCATTAATGATATTGTTATGAAATAGCTTGTTAAATTTCAAAATCTTTGTTCGTATAAGGAGTATGCAACATTATACCTAGGGTAACAGAGCTGCAGAGGTAGATCGTCGGTCTCTTGTATGGAGGTCCCGGGTTCGACCCCGTTGGGCGAGTTGAAAATTGCCGGGAATGACCCTCAAATCAGCGCGAGTAGTGGTTATGTATTAAGGAAGCAGTCATTGAGAGTAAATTTGATAAGCTTCAAGCTTACAACACAATCGATGTGAAATAAATAACTCTAACAAAACCTTTTACAAATACACAGTAAAAGATGAAATGAATAGAAATTCATATTATGAAATATAAATACAGCACATTAACGACCATTGCTTATATGTTTGGTAAGTTGTACTGGTGTAAGTCACAACATAATATCTCCGTTCTATCCTCAATAGAAATTCTCAACAATGCAATACTCAAGTATGGTAATATGGCTTCGTAAAACTTCAAAATAGCCATTATTTCGAGCATGAGGAAATTGGATAAGTTATTAAATGGTCAAAGTAAAAATCGTGACAATATCTTTCCTTTTATAACGTACAGAGTCTATTCGCAGGATCTGAAAGCAACCAAAGACAGCAATGATTAAGTGTAGACGAAATACTTATATATAACAGACGGCAATGTGCCTAATAACCAAACTGACAAAAGAAGTCACAGAAATGTATACCGTATGAATAAACTATTATTTATAAGCATTGTGCGTCGAATCCCAAAAGCTAAGTTGGTAGCGTGCTTTAAGTAGAGTACAGGGTTCCATTTTCCAACGCAACTCAAGAAGAGTATTTGTGTGAGTCAAAACTAAAAAACATGGATAGTTTCTTAAATAAGAGACGTAGAGACGATTCCAATGATGTGTTACTTTGCATTTTTGCTTAGCCCAAAATTGAAGTTAGAGGGAAAATTGTTTTGGACATTGGCAAATTCTTAACATAAACTGTTTACTAAAACGATACCCTTGTGTCATGAGTGAAAGACCCGCATCGGCTTACACTCGTTCCGATACTTATACGAGAGAGAGTGCGTCATGATTTACTCATCAACCGTTGCTGATAGACTGTGTACACGAGGGAAAGCAGTCATAAATCCAACGCATTATATGGCCGAGTTCACAAAATGGAAAAAGGAGATATAGGCTAAATACAACGTTGGGTAGAAAACCGCGGATATTCCAATCACCCCTTATCCCCGTAATGGTATTATTCGATTGAAACATAAACATCGCGTGAGAGATCGATGGTCTTATAGCAGCTCGAAAACAATATTGTTAAGAACTTTTGAGGACATACCAGGACCAGAGATAGGTGAACTGACCACTGCAAAAAAATTGGACTACTGTTCAAAGCGACTATCAAACAGATCACGATTTCAATCTTTTTTTTTAAAGAATTGCTTTTTATCGATGAAATGAAAACAAAAATCTGGAGAATTACATATAACTATTGGAGAGTATTATTCCTCTTCTAAACCATATATATTGCCGCATGGTAAATATATCACACAATTATCTTGTCGATAGAGTAAATCGTTTAAACGGTTTAATTCGTAAGCAAATATCTTTTATATCTGTTTGTGAACTAAAAGAGAGATGGGAACACAGATTACGAAATGGGTTGACATTCTTACAAAGCGTTGCTAACAAGGTACGTCATAAATGCAACCCGTTGCTATTTTTAAACCAAGGTTTTTTCCATAAAAAAACTAAAAGGCGCTTATACGTATTTCACATTTTCTGATGGAAACACAGGTTTTAACCCATTACGTCTAATCGTTACTTTTTTGCGGCTTGCAGC